>JAXGGA010004255.1:0-90643 GCA_038373865.1 Uloborus plumipes | reverse complement strand
TTTTTCCTCCTTACAGTTAGCGACGATGTGCTTAACTGGTGAATTTTTCGATTGAAAAGAAGTGAAAAAATGACTTCAGCTAAAATTAAAACAGCTTTACTTTCTCCAAACAATATCTCTATTAGATTGTTGTACCCAAGGTGTAATTTTTATCGGAAAAAAGAGCACAAGCTCTATAGAATGCAGATATTTATTCGTAATTAGTCCAAATTTCGTCTAATACCTGAAAAATATAAATCTACACTGAAAAATATAAATACAGTTACTCATTTTGGTGAGCTTCCATGGTGTAGAGGAATTTGCAAATAAGTCTGAATTACAAAAATGCTCTTCAAATTAAAGGCTCCTGTACTCAGCAAACCAAAAACTAAAAAACTTTTGCTTTGGAATTTTAAATTCTGAATCAAACCTCAATTATCCGATCAAATAAATATATATATATAAGTTACAGGAAAAGATATGTATAAAATTTCTGAGAACTCTTGATCCTGTTATAACATACTGTTTGTATTTTCAGATCATGTTTTATAGTCAGAATGTCCTAAACAGACTGTTAAACTATCATAACGCAATTTCGTGATCTTCGTTTATATTAGCGTGTGAAATGGAACAATGTACAGTGGATGTCCAAAATGTTTTATACATGTTCTAGAATGTTCCATGGATGGATTATTATTTAATGCTGGCATGTAATTTCGAAACTACTTATGTGTAAAGATATGATGTATATGTTTATCTTTAAGTGTTCTGTGACGTGATCAGAAGAAAAGAGAGATATGGAATTGATGTCTAATAAATTCATCATTTTGTAAAAAGAAATTTTGTGTTTACTTCAAAACATGCGACATTTACTTCCAAAAATATAAACTATGGATATTATATTTTGTAGGACCAGCTATGATCTCAATCAATGTTTTAATTTTGCAATCCAAACAGTCATATGGACGTTTTTCACCAGCAGGGCCGCCGCTACCAGCGATGGGGCCCGGTACCAATTTTATTGCGGGGCCCCCTGCACCCCCCCCCCCCCAATTGCATATTTTCATGCCATCGTTTCAGCACATTTGCAATTGTAAAAAAAAAAGAAAAAAAAATTTTTTTGGAAAAACTTTTTTTTTTAGTTACGAAAGTGTGCATCTGATTTTATTTTCACGTTATTTGTATCGCCAGATGATCTTAAAAAGCGGTACATTTTCCTTTGCGCAATCGCGTTTCATTCATTAGTGTTTGTACTAGCAATTGTTTCATATTGACAATCGGCAATCGAAAGCGAGATTTTTTTTTGATGAAATTATTGACACTATTACTGGAAAAACATGTTCATAACCTTACGGGCCCCCCCAAAGCTCCGGGCCTGGTACTGGAGGTCCAGTATTCCCCCCCCCCAAACGGCGGCCCTGTTCACCAGGGGCGTTGGGCAACCCTCTAGCGGCTTCATCCAGTCAGCTAATTTAGTTGAGATTATTAAACCTAAAGTTTGTTTGAAGCAAATTTACCTTTGAGTTCGGTATCAAGATTTACCTAAAAATTTTCCGGCAGGCGCTAATGATAAAATTTTTGAACTGTTCAAAATAGAATGAAAAGTTGTGCAAATTTAAGAGTGAAGTATCAGGAGTCCTGGCTGAGATCCAGGAACGTCATTTGAAGGGGGGGGGGGGGGTCAAGTGCCCCTCCCTGACTTAGAGAATTCAATGTATCTACACGGAAGTGGGCGTGGTTTTTGCTGTTTTCCATTGAAAACACATTGTGTTTGCACCCTTTGCCCCCCCCCCCCTGGAAAAACTTGAAATGACGGGCCTGCTGAGATCTTTCAAGTTGAAAAAATTGTCACAGCACGACGTTTGAGGTCCAAACAGAAAACATTTTGCAAAAAAATAAAGTTCAAATTGGACAATTCCCTCAATGGATAGGAGAGGGGGGGGGGGGGGGGGCAAACTGACATTTATATAAAAACCAACTTTCCAAACATTTTCAATTATTGTTTGATTATTTTATTTGTTTCTGACTTTCTTACGACACATTAAGCGTTCTTTTATGCAGTTTTAACCTTCTATTTCTACTAGAGAGAGCAGGCTTAAAGTACTTAAAAAGCACATAACTGATTATAGCTACTAGTGCCGCTATCTTGAGCTTTAACAAAAATACTTATCGTATTTGGATTTTTTTAAATGATAGTGACTTCATTCAATAATACTTTTGCGCAGAAAGCATTGATGAAAATGCCAAACTTTTGAAACATTTGGTGAAATTTATTTTCCACTTTTACCATGTATTAAAGTTTAATACATCGCGGTTTAAAAATGGTTAATAATTAAACCATTTTTCACTCCTACTTTTACGGGAGAGGAGGCTAAAATGTATCTAAAGAGCACACAGTTAACTGAAGTTGCACGTGGTGCCATCTTAAGGCCTTAATAAAAGCAATTATAAAATTTGGAGTTTCTAAATGAAAGTATCATAAATATACATTCGTGCAGAAAATATGGATGAGAAATGCAAAATTTGAAGTATAGGGGATATTTTATTTTTTTTTTTACGATCCTTCATTGATTTTTAATTCCTTACTTTTGCGGGAGAGTAGGAAATAATTTATAAAAAGAACACGCATCTGAGTAGAATTAGAAGTGGCGCCATCTTAAGGTCATAATAAAAAGCTATGCAATATGTAGATTTTAAATGCAAGTGTTTTACATTCATAAAATAGTAGCTTTAAGCAAAAAAATATGAATGGGAATTAAACTTCTGAAATATTTGGCGACATTTATTACAGTGAATAAAATTCAACCTAAAATTTTTAGCAATTTTGCAAAGTAACTTCGGTCATACCCCGTCATTTGGACCATCATTTGGGTGTAGTGCAATTAACTATCTTCTGAGTTTTTAAAAGATAATATAATTGAATTTTTGAGGGACTTTGCAATTTTCTCAACGAAATAGAATGAATACTAACTTTTGCCTTCCCTCCCCCTTGATTTTTTTTTTTTTTTTGAAATGACAGGCCAGTTCTGTCATAGAATCAAAAAATTGTTTGTTTCATTTGGAAAGAGAGAAGAATTATTATTGATTGTTATATTCAAACATTGTAACCTTCATTTACTGAATAATTAGAATTTTTTTAGAATATAAAAGCAAAATTTAGCAAAATATTTTTCATTGTTCATTAATTCATTTAATCTGTAAATACATTCTTTTGCATCTCGTAAATATGCATTATTATTCACTATACCTCAGGCTGATTTTTATTTTAAATTCAATTCCAAATCCGACAGCACTAATTTTTATACATACAGTCTCAAGAAGAATGCGAACCGTTGTGGTGAGGACCTCCTCGTGGTCACGTTAAAAATCATTGTTGAAAATTTATGTATTTTTATATTTCTTTTATAATTTTGTTTTCTTGCCAACAAATAATTTAAACTCATTTTTGGGGTCAATTTCGAAATATTTCAACAGTTTATGATGTTAAATCACCAATTTGTTTGTCAATTATAAACTATACCAGAAGTAAAGAACCTGTGACCCCCATGAATATTCTGTGAGGCCTTAGTAAAAGTTGGGTCTAATGTTTAACTATTTGGGTTTTCTAAACCAGAATGTCAATTTTTAAATTGTAACACACAAGTCAAATTATACAAAATAAGACATGCGTCCCTGTAAGGTATTATTAAAATATCACCTTCCGTTTTACAAGGAAGATAAAATGACTCTGATAGAAGACATATTTTTATTTGTGAATAGCGTATGCATTGGTTCCGTCAAATGCGTCACTTAGTTCCATTTTTTAATGATTTCTAATCATATGGCAACACCTAAATGCAAGTTTTTGAATCATTCTAAGAGGTCGGGGCCACGTGGGCCTAGAGGTAGAGTACTCTCCTCGTAAGCAAGTGGTCGCGGGTTCGTATCCCGCCTTGCCCATGGATGTTATTTCATCCTCCCTGTGCCGTATATCGGTCCTGTGTTTGTCAGGAGGCAAGGCGCATAGTACGCAGTCCTCATTTATGTCGAAGCTGATGGCTTCTGTATTGAAAAAAAAAAAAAAAGAATTCTAAGAGGTCTCAGTGACCGAGCGGTCTAAGGCGTGTAGCCGATAACTCGGAGACGGTGGGTTCGACTCCCACCCTCGCTTAATGTAATAAAAATCATGTATAATGGAGACAAGACACTACTTTGTAGTCCTCATCAAAAACCTGGGCATATAGCCCCAAACGAAGCGAAACGAATCATTCTAACTGTAAAACTAATCGCGACCTATGCAAGCGAGTTGCTTTCTTCTATTGTTCTGTTAATGTATGTGTAATAAAACTTATAAGCAATTAAATTCGCAAATCCAGTTCACGTAGGACTCTTTTAATTCAACTTCTACTTCAATCTATCCAAAATAGGATATTGTATTAGTGAGTTACTGGACTTGCAGTTTATGTGATTGAATTCTATATTAGTGAACGGTTCTAACTTTGCACTTCCGTGACAAAATCTTAAAAACATTGGTGGTCAAGATTTTAACGCTGAAGGACTTAAGATATAAATCAAAGGCGTCTGCACATTTCTGGTGGTGGAATTTGGAGATGTGTGAAAAGCGATTGGTTCAAATTCCCCAATTGGGTAAGTGAAGCATTGTTTCTTTTCAGGACGGTACTTGTTATCTGTGTGAAGACTTATTTTTCGGTCCAAATTGACCAGTTATATTGCTTAGAGATTCTATTCCGTTGTTCTGCTCTGAAATCAGGCCCACCATTTAGGGGGGGGGGTCAATTGCCCCCACCTCCCTGGCTTTGAGAAATCAATGTATTTACATATAAGTGGGCGTGGTTTTTAATGTTTTCCGATGAAATTTCATTGTGTTTGGACCCTTTGCCCCCCCCCCCCCTCCTGGAGAACTTGAAATGACGGCCCTGTCTGAAATATATAATTAAACTGTGTTGTAATATATTAGTTTATTTCAAATGAGTTGCTTAGAATCAAACCCTGTTAAGTCCATTTTTCCAAACCCAAACTTCCGAAAGCGGAACTAGAAATCTCAAGGGGTTTCACTTTAAACATTTACTTTATATTTACTTTTTGCTGAGATCTAGTACCTGTTGATCTATCGCCTTTAAGCCATTGGTAAACGAGCTTTTTAACTTGTAATTTTTAAAATAAAGTAATTTTTCATGAAAAATGGACTTTACGAGTTTTGATTCTAGATGACTTAAATTATGTCTGAGGAAGAATTGAACGACATTGTCAACGTTTCAAAAAATTCAAAATTGGAACTTCTCTGAATTGCGTTCAAAGCACCCGCTTTTTGGGAAACCAACCCAGAGTTATGGTTTACTCAATTTGAATCTCAATTTACCCTAAGTGGGCATTGTTCTTAAATTAACAAAATTTCACTGCTTTGTAGCTGCTTTAGATCATCGTTTCCCAACCCTTTGAAGCTCACGGACATCAATTTTTTAGCTCATTTAGTTGTACATCATGTTAAATTGTACCGCTTTGTAAAAATGATTGAAATTCGGGGTTTTTTTTTTTTTTACTTCGAATGTATCTAAACGTCATGCCGGATTATAAACTCACTCTAACGTTTGTTCAAAGTTGAGTATTTATCTACTTTTTTGCCATATTTATTTACTACTGAAGGGTTGCAAATAAAGACCCGAAATTATTAAAAACAAATCGATTTACTCTCCTATCCTATTAAAACAATTTTATATAATATATATAATGAGATCTTTGTGCTTGTTTCGAAGAACATAATCTTTTAAAATTTACTGATGGCTAACGGCTAAATTTAAGAATACACTCTAAAAAAATAAATTGAGCGTCGGATTTTTAACCACCGACTTTATATTAACACCTTTACAAAATAATACATTAAATGTATTATTTTGTAAATTAATGTATCATTAAGTTAAAAAAAGTATGAATTATAGAAGAACTTTCTGTGATAGGTTTTGATATATTTATTTTTGTATCCACCATTACTAGTTATTCTTCGTGTACCACCAACTAACTAGTCGCCCACCATCAATTATACGCGTACCACAGGTTGGAAAACGCTGCTTTAGATACAACGGGTTCTTGCGTTAAAGAATTAATTCTTAATCTGCCGACTTAGAATGCGTATTCAAAACTGAAATATTCAAAATTGAACAGAAAAAAAAATCTTTTTAAAAGTTATTGTGCAATTATCAATTAAGCGATAGTTGGCCATCTACTGCATTTCGTTACCAAACGAAATGCAGAATTTGTGAGATAAAAATAGTGAGGAAAACTTATTGCTTAACCCATTGATGCCTGACATTTTTTCTCCAAAGATATTTTGTATACTGGTTACAAACAGTGTTTAATGGACAGGAAAAATAATAAAAAAATATTATGTAAAAAGTAATTTTTTTATTAAGGAAAGAAAAATCGTCCATCAAAAGTTACGATAGACGCTAGAGGGTACATACTTTTTTTACTAAAATTTTTTTCTGCCTACGATATAATATTTAAAAAGACATTTTATAAGAAAAAATAAAATGAGAAATTAACATAAATTGGGAAGCTGGGAATAACTTTGAAAACTTAGCTTTTTTTCTTGAGATTGTGAACGATGTGATTTTTGATAAAGATCATATTAAAACTGCTATAGAACACACTTTACAATGGTTATGTGCTGCAATCTGTTAATAACGAATTGAAAGAATACCAAGGTACTAACTGAACACTATTATTTGGTTGAAATGTTTATTTTGGGGAAATTCAGACCCTTTTTTGACCGTCCTAAAAAAGGACGCTAGGCATTAATGGGTTAATCAGGGCCTGCACTAATAGTTTTGCCGCCTCTGCACGTAAAACACCAAACCTATTCTCATATAATATTACAATTAAAGCTAGGTGGGAGGGGGAGCCTAAAGCTTTGACAAAGGTTCGCGTGTCCCCCTTCCCAATACTTTAGGTTTGAAATTTTAACCCTTTAAGCGGTTTGCCCGTACGGTGTTCGTGCTACCCGAAATTGGCCTCATCTGGTTTGCCCGTACGGCGTACGGGCATCGATATTTTCAGATTTCCTTTTCTGGTTTTCCCGAACTGTTCGGAAAATTGTAAACCTCAAAATTCACAGTAAGTGTGAGAAATTTTTGCATAATTTGTAAACCATTCATTACTGCATGCAGAATGTATTTGAAAAAAGCAAATATTTCGGGATTTTGTGACCAAAATTGTAAAATAAAAAATATTGTAAAAGCTTTGAAAACGAAAAAAAAATTTAAAAATTCTTTATATTCTTATTCTGTTAAGTATGGTACTTAACTATATGCAATAAAAAAATATGCCTTTTTTGGAAGCATTTCTGGTAAAATAATTGACCGCTTAAAGGGTTAAAGAAGAAAAAACAATCTACTACTTTTAAAACCTATTGCAGGTCGTTTAAAAGCTGTAAACTTGCCGAAACTGTCTCAGCGACAGTAATTAGCTCATCATCTACAATTTGAGCTTAAAATCTAAAAGCATGGGCGTCGCTGACTGCTGAACATTGGGGGGGGGGGGGGCTTTGGAAAAATAGAAATACTAGGAAAAATTCATGTTTTTTAAAAATATGCTTAGCCTTTGTAAAGACCAATGAACATTGCAATTTTCAAACAAGGACCACAAGCAGTTAATATTCTGACCCGTAGCGGGGACAAAAAATTGGGGAGGGGGGTATGAAATTGCCGACCCCTCATTAATTTCAAACAGAGGGAAAAGAATGGGTCCAACATCTTTTCTAAGAGGGAAGTCATAACTAGATCAGAGAGTTGAGAATGTGTTCCTAATCGTAAGTATATTATTTACCCAGAAGTAAGGAGGTACGGTGGTTTCTCCCCCGGATATTTTTTGGAATTTGTGGTCTTAAAAATGCATTTTAAACAATCTTTGGTAATGTTATGGGAGAATAGGTTCGAGTGCGCTCATCCGTCCATTTTTCGATATCGAAACGTTAAAAACTCCATTATTAACTCTGATTGTGCTATGGAAAGAGGGGGATCTGGGATTTTTTCGAAATTGTATTGCTAAAAACGCAATTTTAGACTATCTTTGCAGATAGTACGTAGATTAGAGATTCGAGTTCCCTCTTTTCAGAAAATTATCTCTGAAAAATGCATTCTAAACAATTTTTGGCCATGGTAGTAGTTGAAGAGGTTCAGAGGCGCTTCTCTGGATATTTTTGGATATTGAAATTTAAAAACACAAGTATAGATTATATCTAATTGTTTTAGGAAAAAGGAGGTCCGGATTCTCCCCTGGAACTGTTTTTGAAAATGTAACTTTAAAAACGCAGTTTTAGACTATCTGCGTAGATGCTAGGAGAGTGGAGATTTAGGGCCCACCCTTGAACTTTTTCAAAATTGAAGGGTCACCTTTGATAATTTTAAGAGGACAGACAAATATTCGAAAAGCGTTATTTCAGTTGACTTTCAATGATGTTAGGGCAGAAATTTTTAAGAACTCTCCGTCGGAAACAAAAGTTTAAGCCCTTTAGAACGAAATATAGGACGATCTTAAACGTTGTTGACAAAAGACAGAGAGGGGAAGGGAGGCGCCTCCTTTTTTAATGAGAGATATGTTTATTCAAGCTGAAGCAGCAAAATAAATAAATAAAAAAAAAGAGTTATACTCCCACATCTCACATTTTATGCTAACGTTACAGTATTCAAAATTCATGCATTTGATCAATAACAATGCAAAAACTTAATTTAGTGCTTGAAGAAAAATTAATGTTTTTCATTCTGCTTTATCACGTCATAATTTTTACTTTTGATAAAAACAAATAATTAAAAACGATTAAATATAAGTTTTCAGGGAGAAGACTGTCTAAAAAGTTCTGACTTCTTAATATGCAGTGTAATATGCCAGGAAAAAAATTCCCTTATATTCATCTAGCATTTTGATCTTCAACAATATGTGAGAGATCTTTCTAATATTTTTTTTATTTAATTAATTTTTATTATTGTTTCTTACCCTCTCCCTCATAAAAGCATTTGTTTTGCTTCAATTGTGCCTATGCTAAGAACGATGCTTTCACCTAATTTTGAAAGTTCCATTTTGAAATTTATATTTCTCAGCTAAAAATTAGGTTTGAAAATTTTTCAATTAAAAATAATTTATATGAATAGTAACTTGTTTTTTTTAATGATAATTCAGTTCTTTTTTACAAATTTTCATGGAAATGCAGCGATAAAATATTTTGTCGGTCCCAACTTTTTAAAAAGAATTTAGTTATCTAAATAATACTCAACTAAACAAGCCTTATTATTTCATCACTTAAAAGATAAAACAGAATATTTTTCACGTAAACTGTTTCTTAGTTATTTGAAAATATAATTCTAACTTAGAATAAAAATATTTCGTTTATCAACATTGCTAATATTGAACGTTTTCTTTGCAACTCAAATTTCATAAAAATGTATATCAATTAGTAACTGCAAAAATAAGAAAAATTAGTAAGAAAACACGAAAATACAGGCAATTTTCTCTTGTTGTGTATTATTTAACTTGCTCAAAAATTTAAATTACTTCGATCAAAAAATAAGGATCTTAATACTGATTAGTATATGCTCATCGAAAATATTCCAATCAAATATCTTGTAATGTTCATTGTAAATAAATACGAATAAGCATTTCAGCTAAAAATCAGTTTAGTATAAAACTCTATATAAAGTCTACATATGTTAGGGGAGTATCATTAAAGGGCACACAAGGACGGATACAAGGGAGGGGCGATGGAGGCGATCACCCCCTTTTTTGAGAACCTCTCCACCGGTAGTTTTTCTCTCGCGATGCTGAAACTCAAAAAAACTTTTTAGACAGGATTTAAATGTTGGGGGAAGAAGGTTTGGGCCTCTCCCCAGAAATATTTCGGAATTCAAATCCGAAATTTTTGTGATTAATATTTGTAAGTGTCATTTGTTGAATGGAGGGATTGGATCTTCTTATTTCCACATTTTAACGAGTTTTGTTACTAGAAGAAAAAATAATTGCTCGGGTAAGGATGGCATAAAACGCAAAAAGCCACAGTAGGAAACTGATTAATTCACGGATGGTTCATCAAGTGCAATATAGAGACGGAAGTTTTTATAATTTTAGTTCGGGCTGTAATTCTAATTTAGTTTTGATACACAAATGATATCTAGCTCTGACCTTTTCTTTTCCTCAAGTGTAAGAATTCCAAAATATTGAGAGGAACTTTTCCTCAGTTCAAAATATTGGGGGGGGGGGGGACATGTCCCCCTCGTCCCCCCGCCAACGACGCCCGTGTCTAAAAACCTAAGAAAATCGCAAGAATTAGCGGCTTATTTATGGTCAACATTTTGGAATGACAATATCAGAGCAACAGAGAATTAAAATGAAAAAATAAATAAGTATTACGGGTTTCAGTTTTGCCTACGCTGTAGTTTAAATTTAGTTTCTAGTTAAATTTCATGCTAAGTTTTTCATTTCCAAACAATGTTACGGAATTTAATTTAAAAATAACCTTTAATTTAAAATTTAAATGAACCACTTTCGGATCATCTTCGCTTAAGAATTTTATGTGTGAAAAACCAGAATGAAACTTATGCACAAAAGTTTGCACAAATTACATTAGAAGTTACCTTTAATATGATAAATCTTATAAAAAAGTTCAAGGAAAAGTTCTACTTCATGTTCTTTACACCAAATTCAAGCAACATTACTTTTTTTTTTTGTGCAATATTTTCGAGCTTCAAACAACGCACTTTCGAGGAAACCTTTTCTATAGTAAATTTGGAGGTATCGGGGCTTGTAAGCTGGCTGAGCGGTCAGTGTTAATGCTTCAGAAAATTCATCACTGACACTTTCACGATGAAATTGCGGAATAAGGTTTTAAATTACGTCATGCACATGAAATTTGCGGAAGGAGCGAATTTTGTTACTCCTTCGTTGACCGTGGAAATCGCGGAATAAGCAGCCAGGGGGTTAATGTTGAGAAAATACGTCAATCATTTTGCTTTGAAAGAAGCTAAGGGAGTCGAGCAGGTGGAGTTCAGGACCCTCCAATGGAGAATTTTTTTAACTTTGCGTCAAAAATCGCAATTTTATTCAACTTTCGTTAATGTCAAGGTAATATCCCCCAACCCCATTCCCCCCCCCCCCCCCCCGAAACTGAAGTCACATTTGAAGGGATTGGGAGATGAAGGGGTTAAGTGACAAAACAGAAATTGTGAGTAATTAAAGTTCAAAGTTTTATTGTTGTAGTTGTTGCGGCTTCTTTGTTTTCTGGTTTTGTCATTAGTGTGCGTATGGAATTGGTCTATTGATATCTACTGTTTGATGTACCAAGTTTTATTTGCTCACCTGTATTCATTGCTTACCATTGTCCAGAGTGTTCATTTTTTAAAATGTAACACAGCCCCTTCATCATCCAAGCCCTTTATTTGGGCTATCGTTGGCGGCGTTAAGAAGTCGGGAATTTTTCTAATTTATTTTCCAAAGCTGAAGTCTGGAGAAGGCAATTTTAGGCTATCTTTGGTAACGAAGGTTCGGAGGTTCTTTTCGCAAAATGTTTGGGAGGTCTTAAGAATGCAATTCTAAGCTTTATGTTTGGTCAGGAAAAGGAAATAGGTGCCTTAACCCCTTACGATCTGACGGGACTCAGAAGTCTCGCTTATATTAATTTGGTATTATGAATCCTAAAAGGCTGGAATCATGATAAAGCTTTTAAGCACCACTCCTTGTACTTCGCTGAGAGGCCGACAGATGGTACCTGCGATCGGAAATGGTTTTCTTAGGGGCCTCAGACATTACTGATTTTCAAAATTTGCTAAATCAATTTTAGACATAAAGGGCTAACCCTTCACTGCACGATTTTTCATATTTTCATGAAAAAAATCATTTGTTACCTTTTAAATAGCCCTGAGTTCAAGAAAAATGAAGAAAAAAAATTAATCTTAAAAATGTGCACCAAAAATGATGTTTTAATTGTTTGTTCTATATATGGCACAGAGCACATAGCATATGCTTTGTATGCCGATAAGTGTAATAATCTACAATGTGTTTTGTGCCATAAGTGGTATAAAAAAACTTTCCACTAAGTGTATTTAAACATTTGTAGAACAAAGGAAATAATGACTAAGCACACTTCTAACGGAAATGCAGACACTCTTTCTTTCAAAAGCAAGAACTGTAATACCTAGACTAGTGCAACTAACTAGTGCATAAAAATCACACTAAAATGTTATAGCAATGTTCCAGAAGGGGCCCAAAGCTCAGTTTAACTGCATTTAAAAATCATAGGAATATATGAGGGTTTATTCGGTTTGTGCCAGATCTGGCACACCGTGCAGTGAAGGGCTAAGTTATTGTCAGATTGGTTTTTGGAAAAGGACTTCGGAGCTCTTCGGTAGATTTTTTTCAAATGGACATTTTAACCTATCTTTTGTGACGTCAAGAAAATGAGGGGAGGTCAAGACGTTCAAGATAAAGTTTTTTAAACTCAGTTTAAGGCTATGTGTTCAGGTGTTAGTGGAAGAGTTGATTGCTCTCCTTCAGAAAGCCCTAAATATGCCCTCTTAGGCTATGTTTGGTGATGGCATTGGGAGAAGGAATAAGATTTGAGGGCTCTCCTTGGAAATTTTTAACTCTAAAGTTTTAAAATTTTCAATATTAGCTATCTTTGGGGATGTCAGGGGGAGTTCGGGGAGATTATTCTGAAAATTTCCCACCTGATAGTGCATTTTAACCCATTTATGTCCAGTGTCCTAAAAACGGGACGCTTGTTAGTTACTGCATACAAAAACCTGTAATGGCTATATCTTTTTACTAACACTGAGAAAACCAGTTAGAGCCACTAGTTGGACATCAGAGTTGATTTATTGACAGCTATTTTCAGACAAATCAGTCAAGCAACGATCCAGCGTGGGTAGCCACAGAAAGTAAGTTTTTTTTTTGCTACCTTTTTTTTCATAAAATCAAACTATTTTAAAATGATTTGCTGAAAATTGATTACAGATGCCTTCTATAATGTTACTTTGTAAAAGTAAAGTCAAGTAAGGTCGTATTTTACTGAGATATCTGCAAAATATCCCATAAATAGGACGTTCAATAACTTAATAAATATGGCAACGGCGAACTATTTTAAGCCTAAAATATATGTAAACCATTCCAAGTAAGAGTTTTAATCAGATAAAAATTGAAAAAAATTGTTAAAAAAAATTGGGTGTAAATGGGTTAAGTCTACTTTTAAAAATAGTAGGTGTTAAATGATGGATATGAGGGAAAGTTTCTACCAGACATTGTTTGAAATTGAAGACATAAGAACGCCGTTTTAGACTAAGATTATCGAAGTTAGGGAGGATGCAGCATTTCGTCGGAAAATGTTTTCGAAATTGAAATCCTAAAAATAGTGTTTTAAGTTAACTTTGTCAATATTTGGAAATGGCGTGAGGACGAGGCATATTTGGATGTGAAGCTGTCCTCGGCTTTTTAAACCGGTCACCTTCTAGGCTTCTGAATCACAGTTACACATTCCTAAAATAAATAATAAAGTTGCTATTCGTTTGAATATATACTTCATTATAAAAATATACTTTAAAAAGGTAATAAATTCTTTAAAAATTGATTGCCATAGTTTAAAAAATTAAACTGTACTGCGTTGAAATGAACAGATTTATTGTGTTGTTGTTGTCTTGTGCCAGCTAAGCGATCAATTTGGGGGTGCACTGCTTCACTTTTCCCACTCTACCGGAAATTAGTGTGAAGTCCGACTTCTATAGTACATACATGTCCTAGGGCCCCATTTATAGTGTAAGCAACCATTCAGAGCACAACAACACATTTACACAAAGAAAGGACAAGGGTAAGCGAAAGAAAGTCCATCCATACATGAGCCGGGGTTCGAACCCGGAGCTTTCCCATCCCAGCCGGATTTCTCTCAGTATATATAAAACGCGATGTATAAACAACTCGATTTGAAACACGGTATTCACAAAAAAAAATGTTTTTTGCCAACACTAGAAGGTTATGGGCTCACAAACAGAAAACTCTTTCTATAAGATAGTGCTGCACTGTGCAAATATTTTGAGCATTTATATTTGCACTTTGGCTATAAATATGGAAGAGTTGGAACGCTGGATCAAATCTGGAGATCTTGACAGGGGCGGCTAAAGAGCAAGTTTTCGGACGGATCCATTCTCTCTATGTGTGTGTAGAAATTTATGATGGTAAGTATTTTAACAAAAGGAGTAACCAACGTTTAACAAAAAGATTGAAAAAATATATTATTTAAACTTTCATCCTAATTACACTATAACTTTGCATCATTTAACATCTGACCCTTCTTTCTCACTTACATACATGCTTGTTATTGTAGGCTATCTGGAATTATGTTAGGGAAAGGGATGGGGTTCGGAACCTACTATCCTCAGGAAATTTTTGACGTCTTAAAAATGCAATTTTTGGCTTCTGATTATTCATACACTAGGTGGCCAAAAGTATCCGGACACTTTCAAAAATTCACATTTTTACATATAGCTCGAGAAATAAGTGATCAATTGTTCTTTAACTTTAGTCATACAAAATATAGGCTTCACCGAACATTTCCAAGTCGAAATTAAATTACCCTTGCATTTGGGGGACGACAAGAAGGGGGTTGAAAGAAAAACCGCTTTTTGACCATAACTCTTCGAAAATAGCTCGGAATAAGCTATCAATTTCAGTAATTAATTAGCATACTATGTATAATTACTGTACAAATTTTTATGAACGTACCACTCTTACTTCTGAAGATATGAAACATTTTTGAAAAAAAACGGCAATTTTATTTGAAGGGTTTTTGCTCATAACACGCAGAGTTTTTGATCAAACCTTATTACAACTTCAAGAAAGATGACAAAATACAAGAGAAAGAACATACTAAAACGGTAAATAAAAATATTAAAAATTCGATGAGATATGAACGTTAAAAGGAAATAATTTTTCACGGCGCATGCGCGAATGACAGAAATTTATAACTACAAAAATATTGTAACCTGATTTATACTGCATCTTATAAAAAAAGTTCCAGTTGAATATCATGAAAAATGAAAAAGATATCAGCGATCTAGTGAGCTGTATTTCATTCATTCGCAGACAATACATAAATAGTGAGGGTCTGTCCACAAAGAGCTATTTTTAAATTAAAGGTTATTGCGTCGTCGTTCAAAACCAACGTTTCAGAGGGTGTCCGGATACTTTTGGAAACCTACGTATAAGGTCTTTTTGACCGAACAAACGAAATGTGACGACAATGCCGAATATAAATTTTCAAACTGTATACAATTTAACATTGAAAAAAAATGATCGATTGTCACCACACTATTTGTGGACAACCCCTCACTATTTATGTATTGTCTGCGAATGAATGAAATACAGCTCACTAGATCGCTGATATCTTTTTCATTTTTCATGATATTCAACTGGAACTTTTTCTATAAGATGCAGTATAAATCAGGCTACAATATTTTTGTAGTTATAAATTACTGTCGTTCGCGCATGCGCCGTGAAAAATTATTTCCTTTTAACGTTCATATCTCATCGAATTTTTAATATTTTTATTTACCGTTTTAGTATGTTCTTTCTCTTGTATTTTGTCATCTTTCCTGAAGTTGTGATAAGGTTTGATCAAAAACTCTGCGTGTTATGAGCAAAAACCCTTCAAATAAAATTGCCGTTTTTTCAAAAGTGTTTCATATCTTCAGAAGTAAGAGTGGTACGTTCATAAAAATTTGTACAGTAATTATACATAGTATGCTAATTAATTACTGAAATTGATAGCTTATTCCGAGCTATTTTCGAAGAGTTATGGTCAAAAAGCGGTTTTTCTTTCAACCCCCTTCTTGTCGTCCCCCAAATGCAAGGGTAATTTAATTTCGGCTTGGAAATGTTCGGTGAAGCCTATATTTTGTATGACTAAAGTTAAAGAACAATTGATCACTTATTTCTCGAGCTATATGTAAAAATGTGAATTTTTGAAAGTGTCCGGATACTTTTGGCCACCTAGTGTATTAGGCATTCTACGCGTGTAATCATAATCTATATTAGAAAGCCCATTTGCTAACTCTATGTGCCGCTGCTAGAGGGGGAAAAAAAGACAAAGTTCAAATGTGTGTGTTTCGCACAAAGTCAGTCACATATACCCTAAAACTGTTATGAGCGTGTGCAAAGAAATTAATATCTTAAAAACAGTTTTTTATTTTTTATATATATTTATATAAACGAACAGAGAATTGTAAAATTTGTCAATAAATTTCAACAGATGTTCTTAACAATCACTTCAATCAATGAATATCAAAGTCGTTGGTGGTTTCGAGCGTTTGAGCGTGTAAAGAGACTCCATGCGGAGAGACCGGATAGTCAGAGTTCGAGTCCGGTCTCGGAGAAGATAGTCCACCCTCCGGACTGTCAGAGTTCTGCACCTGGGGGAGGAGGAAGGGCAGGGCGTTGGTCAGGATGGGCTGGCTGACCGACTGGTGCAGGATGGACGCTTTGGGTAAGTCTTTGGCACTGGTGAACATGGGCAGGCTCCTTTGGGCGGTGGCCGATCCTGTCTGGTAGAGGTAGTAACCGGGTCCAAACATGTTCGGATCCGGCTGTTTGGGCGAGAGGTTGAAGCCGCCGTCCTCTGGAAGAGATAAGCATACCATTCGACAAAGCAAAATAAATAAATTGAATTTTGTAATTGAAATGCTCGTGTGTAAATACTGGTAACTAGCATTTTTAGAAATCAAAGTCTTATGAGAAGTTCGAGAAATTACTGTAGCAAGTATTTTGATTTAAAAAACAAAGTAGGTACATTCATTAAGTGCTGTGTGTCTCAATAAACCGTTTAAGATTTCTGTTTATGTGTCCACATACCATTATTTTCACTTAATAATTTGATTTTTTACAATTTTGTCAGATACCTTTATTTAAGCAAGCGTCCTTCAGTTGATTATTCTTGTTTGGTGTTTTCAATAGTACTTTGGATTTTGATTGATGAAAATTTTAAAGAAACTGGGTTTAAAAATTAAAAAATTCAAAGCATGCAAAGTTTGGTGAACATTTACCGCTTTGTTGAAGGTTTAAAAAAAAAAAAAAAGATTGATACTCAAGTAATTTTTTTTCCACCAACAGCTTCAGAAAAAAACATAAATACAAGGCAACTATTTTTTCAATACAGATTTGAATCGTGAATAGCCGAGTGCGACAATTTTTTGATAGGGCCAGTTTAAAATCTATTTTCCAACAGGAAAAGATGGTGACACAAAGTTGACACACTCATGTTTACAACTTTGTGTTACACGAAAAAAATCTTTATTCCTTTCGGTAGCTATCTGTATCAGACCGACAGACGCACATTTCCCCTATTAAAACCCATCTTTCACATTTTTAATTTTTCGATACTTATTTTATTATTTTATTTATTTTTGATTTTTTTTTTTTTTTTTTTTGACTTAGCGATATTTTTACGATGCATTAAGCCTCTTTTTATTCTGTTTTCGTCGTTCTTGCACCTTTTCGTGAAAGTAGGCTAACTAACAAATGGACACAGCTTTGTGCTTTTATCTTTGTTCAATCTTGCGTTAGTCACCAGCTGTACACTCGATATAGGGTCATTCCATGTCAAGTGATCCAACGTTTTTTACCTTACATTTTTGTATTTCTTTCTTTTTTGGCTCATCAATTGTACCCCTTGAGGTAATCAAAATTCTCAATTTTTAGATTTTTATCTCTATTATTTTTTCATTTATGATACTTTGAACTTTGGAAAAACCCTCGTTTTTCCATGGATAAAGGAACATAATAGGGACCATAACTCGGCACCAAACATAGATAGAACGATTTGGTAAATGGCATTTTAAAGTACGTTAGTTGCCGCTTAATCTGATATGCAACATGACTAATTTGACAAAAATTTTCTTTTTTAAAAAATGAAATCTAAATTTCAAATTTAAATTTCTCGAAACACATATCATGAATTTTTTTGAAAAAATTCTCAAAAATTCTTGTGTATTTTATCGATGTTTGTACAAATTTTTAGATTGGGATCTCAATGGGATCATATTTTTTTGAATTTTTGAATAAAACTGTATAGGAAAAAAATGATATTTTTTAGATTCTATTTATTTAAATACTAAGTTCTCTTGCTTGTGATGGTCTAAAAAGTAGTAAATAAACATGAGTATGTTTAAAGTGAGCTGGCATGAGCTTGTAGATTTGTCAGGTTCACCCCCTCCCCCCTTCCTCCCCCGCATAACCACTCTTTTTTAATTCAAAACTGTTCAGAATTTTAAAAAAAGAAACCCTTTGATACAAAATGAATAGTAAACTTATTTAAAGTTGGTAAATGGGTTTCCTTATAATTAGACGGAGTATCCCCCTCCTCTACCCAAATATACTATTAACGCTGTACTATTATGATGTCTAACCTGGGGATTGAATTGACTATTATTTTTATTCTAGGTAAGTGAGCTAGCATTAACTTGTAAATTGGTCAGCTCCCCCTCCCTTCTTTCCTGACCTAACCATTTTTCCCCCAAACTGTTTAAAATTCTAAAAAAAACCTCTTTGCAACAAAATGAACAGTAAACTTATTTAAAGTTGGTAAATGGGCTTTCTTATAACAAGGCAAATATACCATTAACGCTATACTAATATGACGTCTCACCTGGGGATTGATTTGAGGATTATTTTCACCCTAGGTACATATTGTTTTTCAGACGAAGTGTTTCTTTTTCAATCCGACCTTCACAAAGTGTACTTCCATTCAATATCTGAATTTAAACTTATGATTCATTTCATCCCCTCCCCCAGCACCAATCTTCAATTTTGAAGGGAGGAAATAAATGGGTCGCCCCAAGATCATAGCAAACAGCAAAATAGCACTGTTTCCCCTTGTTCTCATAATGTTTTCCCATTATTTTCACACAAAACTGAAAAGAAATCAAAGTATCAGGTTATATGTCAGTCCCCATCACTGCCTTTCCTTTCTCTTATTGGACAAAGCTCATGAGCTAATAGGAAAGAGTAACAAACAGAACAAAATGAAACACTACCAGACATCAGTAGATACTAAGGCTTTGAAATAGGGTTAGGCAGGATGATAAAAAAAATAAAAGTTTGGAGTGGGAAGGTAGGGTAAGAGGGGAGCAATCTGTAAAGAAGTTAAACAACATGAGAGGTTGTGATCAAAAAAGCAGTGTTTGTTGTATATAGATATATCTTGATGCATTACTTTCCTTTACAACAAAATGAAAAAGAACACAAACAATTTAAAAAATTAAATAACAGCTGCACACTAGATAATGTGGAAAGATAGTTATGGGGACACAGACTGATATTGCGATTTATTTTCAGTTTTGTGAGAAAAGAATAGAAAAAACGATGAGAACAAGGAGAAACAGTGCTATTTTGCTGCTTGCTATGATCTTGGGGCGACCCATTTATTTCCTCCCTTCAAAATTAAAGATTAGTGCTGGGGTAGAAGATGATATGAATCATAAAGTTAAATTTCAGATATTAAATGGAAGTACAGTTTGAAGTTCGGATCGAAAAAGAAACACTTCGTCTGAAAAATATACGTATATACCTAGAGTGAAAATAATCCTCAATTCAATCCCCAGATGAGATGTCATATTAGTATAGTGTGAATGGTATATTTGGGTGGGGAGGGGGATACTTCGTCTAGTTATAAGGAAACCCATTTATCAACTTTAAATAAGTTTACTATTCATTTTGTATCAAAGAGTTTTTGTTTTTTTTAAAAACATTTTGAACAGTTTTGAATTAAAAAAAAGTGGTTGTGCAGGGAAGGAAGGGGGGAGGGGGTGAACCTGACAAATCTATAAGCTCATGCCAGCTCACTTTAAACATATTCATGTTTGTTTACTACTTTTTAGACCATCACAAGCAAGATAACTTAGTATTTAAATAAATAGAATATAAAAAATATCATTTTTTTCCTATACAGTTTTATTCAAAAATTCAAAAAAAATATGATCCCATTGAGATCCCAATCAAAAAATTTGTACAAACATAGATAAAATACACAAGAATTTTTGAGATTTTTTTCAAAAAAATTCATTATATGTTTTTTGAGAAATTTAAATTTAAAATTTAAATTTCATTTTTTGAAAAAGAAAATTTTTGTCAAATTAGTCATGTTGCATATCAGATTAAGCGGCAACTAACGTACTTTAAAATGCCATTTACCAAATCGTTCTATCTATATTTGGTGCCGAGTTATGGTCCCTTTTATGTTCCCTTATTCATGGAAAAACGAAGGTTTTTCCAAAGTTCAGTCTCATAAATGAAAAAATAATAGAGATAAAAATCTAAAAATTGAGACTTTTGATTACCTCAAGGGGTACAATTAATGAGCCAAAAAAGAAAAAAATCCAAAAATGTAAGGTAAAATTTTTCTCAGATTTTGGATCACTTGACGTGGAATGACTCTATAGCAGAAGACACCAACTCCGTCAAAATTCAGCTTCTGAGAGGGGGGGGGGGGGAAGATTTATAACATCACATATAGTAACTTTTTGTTTCTTTGTAAAGTCGTAATTGGCTGTGCGGACCGTGTATTTTAAAAATAATAAAGTACTATAAAGTAATTATATCTCTTAATTCAAATAAAGCACTAATACTTTACAGTGATAATTTATTATTATTTTTCTAGAAATTATCCAAGTCCTAAAAACATAGTCCCCTAGCAGTCCCAATTCTACTGTCTAACATTTAGAAGTAATATTAAAAAAACATATTAACACTACATAAATTTGGCAATTAACGTCTGAAAATAGAATAATGAAACTGTATATTTTTGTGAATTAAGTTCTAGTTACGTATTTCTGAAACTTAATATTGTCATGTTGTCCGAAGTTTTTTCAAACAGTCCCCTGCCACCAATTCAAAGCTACAATAGAAAATATCTGTTACTCATGCAAATGTTTTTTGGCATGAAGTTAAACGCAATCAGTGTGAATTTTCCGAAATTGATGATAACGGCATTGAAACGCCACTTTGTTTAGTTTCAGAGCCGCATTTGTATGAAAGTATGCATTTTGGTCATTGCGAACAGTCCTCTGGTAAGTGATTTTATTAATTTTAATTAGTTTGCTTATGAGACATATTATTTATTATATCCATGATTTGTGTCTACATGTATGGGTAGTCTCGTAACAAATTATGCTCCAATAATTTTGCAAATATTGCGCAACTAAGTGCAAATACACAGTCCCCTGCCTTGTAATACTGGTAAGGTGAAGTATGAAAAATAGGAGAGAGGAGTCAAAAGTTTTGAAAAAAAAAAACAAGTCTGAACAGCACCTAATGCTTTAGATTACAAAACTGATCCAACAAACAGAAGAATGATAACTGTTCCACGCGTCTTGTGGCATTAGAAATTAAAATTAAAAGTAGTATTGAGTAAAACCTTGTTATTTTTCAATGCAGTATTTTTTTTCTGACTTGTGTCACTTTTGTTGCCGGGATGCCATATTTTAAAATCAAGGGCTCGGAGGAAGGGGTACCTTTTACCAGCACTTGCTACGCCACTGGAAGGAGTGCATGTTAGTTTTTAAAACGAAGGAGTGCAATCTTACCAGAAATCTCTTGCTTTATGCTACCCCACTGGGTCTTATGCTCTTGTTCGTTTCTGATTTCCGAAGCCTTCGGTTTCCTTTTCCTCCGCTGGATGTTGTCCTTTTTCATTGTTATGGGCCGGTTCACCTGCAGAAATTGAAATAATGATTAGGAAAAAAGCGAGCACCACATCGGTGAAAACAAAACTAAATGTGTTTGGAAGTTGAACACATGCAATATTAGAATAATCTGATGAACCTCTTATGCTCGGAAAGAAAATATTGTGGCACTTAAATCGCTAGATATGGGCGCCCATAAAGGAAATTAAGATAAGTGAAAAGAAAAATTTCTACATTTTAAGGGAGAGATGGTCAATAATCACTCAGGCAAAAATCTTCTCAAAAATATTCATTTAGCATACATATCAGAAACCTCTTCAATCACAAAATCGTTCTAAGCCACGGTCACGGTTTTGCCGGTGATTTTTTTTTTTCAAATATGTCGAATAAACATTTTCATTTTAAGTAACAGTAGGCACTAAGGAACTGACTCATTATACTTACTACACACACTCAATACTAAAAAAAATTGTGTAACCTTACTCCATAAATACAGTGGAAGCTGTGCTGCCTCCACTGTTATGGAGATAACTGATATATCTGGTGGAAAGAAACACATCACTTGTGGAAGTTTACACCATGGTAATGTAATTATAGCATAACGTCTTACCGATTTCTGTGTATAAGGTTACACCAGAATTCTCTATCAAAAGAAAGTAGAAGAAAAAAGATCATTCATCAGGCTAGAAGATTACTTTCAATTTTTCGTTTACTTAATGTTTATGAGGTTCATGATTTTCCACTGCCAATCAACTTACACAAATTCGTAAGTTACTTTCATTATACACGATAGGATCAAACCGTAAACTTCCACATACGGAGATCTCTCAAAGCAAGTGCTTTTTACCACTCTGCCGTTAAAGCACTTCATGATTGCGTTTATTTATGCTTTAAGAGCTCTGCGCCGATATTTGTCTTGACGCATGCGCTTTGAATAATACCCCAGCAATTTTAACGCTCGGTGGAACTTTACACATGCTACGAAACTTTCCTCCAACAAATAGTTTCCTTAAAATCGGAACAGCTTACTCCAGAAGTTGTGTAACGTTACATCCATCAAAAATGGTAATCTAAAGGCTTGGTTTCCTAGAACGCGACAATCGTCGCTGACGCCGGGCTCGACTGCACGCTGGAATCAATACCAGTTTGATTGGAGCGTGGCGTGAAGCGACGTCAATCTGCGGCTCAGGCGCATGCGCAGAAGGCGGCGGCGTCTGTCGCCTCGCCAGAGATCGACGATTTCACTCCTAGGAAACCAAGGCTTTAGGTAGTTTATTTACTGTACAGGCTCCCCCTTACCTACTTATTCACCATACTGTTTGACTCTCGGTTAGACACTTAAACCATGGATTAAAGCCATCTCATTGGTTGAAGAACACTGACCAGATGAACCGTAATTCCAAGTCCTATCAGTCTTTGTCAGTCACCACTGAAACGATCGAAGCTGTCTCATAGACTGAAGAAAGATTTGACCGGTAGTTAAAATGTTTAGCGTATGATCAGGACTGATGGTAAACCAGTATTTTCGAAAATTATTTTCACAAAACTTCTTACTTACTCGATGCAATTTGTAATATAGACCACATGCATTGCAGACTGGTTCTCCTTGATTGTTTCTCCTCCACAGCGACGTGTTGGTTGTCTGGCAGTTAGAGCAGAACAAGCCCAGCCGTCTTGAAGCGGACTGTAATATCAATTAAAGAACTAAAGTAAAATAACAGATTGCCCGTGTATCATATTCAATTTTAATTGAGATGAAAATTTCATAAAAGATAACAAAAATAATGGCAATTGTAGAGAACATTAGGTTATATGGATCAATAGTTGCATCTTTTATCCTCCAGAACTAGGGCAAGTAATTGTTCAAATGAGTTTCAATTAAACTTAAGTCATAAAACATCCATAGTTTAAAAATTAACTTCCAAGAAAAGCAAGCATCTACATTATTAGAAATAGTGCACTTAGAATCATTTTAACCTCAATCCATCGTTACCATCCATATGCATACAGCTTTCTCACTGGATGGTTATAACATTTTAACCCATTTATGCCCAGTAGCCTAAAAACGGGACGCTTGTTAGTTACTGCATACAAAAAATTGTAATGGGTATATCATTTTACTAAAGCTGTTTATCACAAGCTAGATTGTCCTTCTTCTTGAGAAAACCAGATAGAACCACTAGTTGAACATAAGAGTTTAATTATTGACAGCTATTTTCAGACAAATCAGTCAAGCAACGATTCAGCATGGGTAGCCACAGAAAGTAAGTTTTTTTTTCGAGCTTATTTTTCATAAAATTAAACTATTTTAAAATGATTTGCTTAAAGTTGATCAGAGATGCCTTCTGTAATGTTACTTAGCACAAGTAAAGTCAAGTAAGGTCGTATTTTGCTCACATATCTATAAAATATCCCATAAACAGGACGGTAAATAATTTAATAAATATGGCAACGGCGAACTATTGCAAGCCTAAGATGTATGTAAACCATTCTATTAAATTGTCCGAAACAAAAAGATAAATGAATGAGCAAAATTACTCACGTAAATTCATAATTCAAAAATTTAGAATCACTATCTGAACATCGCGTTGTGTAAATCTCTAAAATTTTTAAAATGCACAAATATTAAAACACTAAATAATGAAAGTAAATATGACTTACCGAATGTTCTTTATTAATACACATCATCAAACAAGACAATCATACTGGTGGGCCCACGAGTCAAATAATATGCGAAGTGGAATACATAACGGAGAGCACGTGGTGGCATTGCAAGTAGAGTTCAAAAGGCTCCGGAAAGCTATTAAAATGTCTGTACCTCGAAAATTAAGTAGCAAATTAGATGATCGGTCTTTATCCATGACCAGCACATTTTGTAGTACAGTAGCATTTGATTTCTTTCGGTAGCTTGCAAAAGAAACGTTTTCCTATGGTCTATCCTTAATCCCTGGAAAAATGTCTCAATTTCATCAGAAACAAAATTTTTTGCATTGTCCGAAATTATGATTTTAGGAATGCCGTATCTGGCAAAATAATCATTCAGACATTTGATGATTGTAGTTGATGTAATGCTAGTGAGGGAGTATGTTTCTAAAAACCTAGAATAATGGTCTATGATAGTTAAAATGAAAAATCTCCCATCACTAGATCTGCACAATTTCCCAACAATATCTATGGCTAATTGTTGGCCACAAGCTAAATGAGTTTTGGAAATAAATTGTGGCTTTGACTTGTCGCGTTTGGGTTTATTTGCTAAGCACTTTTCACAAGAGCTGCAGTAGGACTTGACCTTAGAAAACATGAATGGAAAGTAATAAAGTTTCTTTAAAAAATTATATGTCTTCTGAAACCCAAAGTGTGTTAGGTGCGAGTTTTCAATGCATGAATTTTCCAAATTGGATGGAACATAAATTCTCTTTATAGTTTGGGTTTTACCCTTTCTTTTAAT
The DNA here is from genome assembly GCA_038373865.1 of Uloborus plumipes. Taxonomy (NCBI): domain Eukaryota; kingdom Metazoa; phylum Arthropoda; class Arachnida; order Araneae; family Uloboridae; genus Uloborus; species Uloborus plumipes. Next base: position 65,515 of record JAXGGA010004255.1, on the reverse strand, counting down.
TTTGATACATTTTAACAAAATGTTGTTATCATCCAAACAATAATTATCTGACATATCCTCCTGATTTTTAATTTTTTCAATAATCTGAATAATATCTGGGTCCTGCTGCTGCTCTGCGAGAATTACATTAGCAGAAAGGTCATGTTTGGGTTGGAGCAAATTTATGTTGTTCAATTTTAAATCATCATCATAGACTCTAGACAGATAGTCTGATGGGTTTAAAGACCCCTCAATATGTTCTAAATTGTATGTAAAGTCCTGTAAAAACAGCATCCATCTACATACAATGTCTGGTTGTTTGTCGAGTTGAAGGAAATTTGTTAATGTCTTAGCATCAGTTAGAATTGTAAATGGAACCCCCAATAGTTCCTCTCTAAAATGCTTAACGGATGAAAAGATGGCAAAAAGTTCTCTTCTTATGGAAGGATACCTAGCCTCAGCGGGCGATAATTTCTTAGAATAAAATTCGATTGGGACTAAATGATCATTAACCTTCTGCATTAAAATCGCAGACAAGGCTGCACGACTGGCATCAGTCACTAAAAATATTGGGGCATTAGGAGCTAAGCTCTTTAATGTAGGTTTATGAAGAATAATCTCTTGAATTTTGTCAAAGGCATCCTGACAATCCTGCGACCAAAAAAAATTTACATTCTTTTTTGTAAGATCTACAATTGGTGAGATTATTTCTGCATATTTATGTATCAAATTTCGGAAATAATTTGTCATACCTAGAAAGGTCTGTACTTGTTTTACGTTCTTGGGAATAGGAAAATTAGTCACTTTATGAATATTGGCCTCTGATGGGGAATAACCATTACGGTCAACATTATACCCTAGATAGGTTATACTTTGTTTACCCAATTGCACTTTAGCTGGGTCTAACGTTAAATTAAATAATTTGAGCCTATCAAAAACTGATTGTAGCATTTGCAATAGATCTTCAAAAGTTTTAGATGCGATTACAATGTCATCTAAGAAAAATTGTAAGTTTGGACCTTTTAAATGGCCTAAGGCCTTACTAATTAGCAAGTGAAAATATGAAGAAGATAATTTGCTACCGAAGGGCAATCGAACCGGCTGAAAATTGCCTAATTCCGAGCAAAAAGCTAATTTATGCCTATCTTCGGGCTTTAATTTTATTTGGAAAAAGGCTGCCTTTAAGTCCAAAACACAAAAAAAATTATTTCCAGCAATATTTTGAATTATGTCATTTATCCTAGGTAAGCAGATTTTAACAGGTACAGTAATTGCGTTCAAGAGCCTATAATCTACTACCATTCTGAACTTCAAATTCTTTTCCTGCTCATTTGGATTGGATTTTTTTTGCACAAAAATTATTGGAAAAGAGTAATTACCTTTACTTTCCTCAATAATCCCAGCGTCTAATAGCTGTTTGATTTCCTGTTGTGCAAAGGCACGAGCAATTTTGGGGATGGAATAAGGTCTAGATTGGATGGGAAAGTTATGTAACAGATGGAATTCAGGCTCTACAGCATCAGTTGACCCTAGCGTTAAGTAAGATTTTGAAAAAACCTCATAATTTTCCATCAATAACTTTTGCATGTTTTTTTTGTCAATTTCATTTAAATGATCTAAGTCAAAATCATCAATAGATAATTCCTTTTTCCTTAAATCTAAAATATCTTGTCGGTTTAAACTGTTAATTTCCAAATTTTGAATTTGATTTTGAAATTGAACCATTTCATTTTCAAAAAATTCCCTGACTGTGCCTAACACCTGTCCTTTCTGGATACAAAAGTCGGAATTGGTGGTGTTGTCAATAATGACAGAAAAAAATTTTGACTCCTTAGAGTTATGAATTGAATCTAGGATGTCACATGACTTATTGATTTTGTCAGGAGAAAAAATCATTAATTTTGAGTTCTTTAATTGTTTAGGAGTTTTAATGTGAATGATCTCAAAGGAGTGTGATTTAATCCTCACATTGGTGTCAGATTTTACTTTAAAAAAATTTTTAGCATTGCTAACACTCTGAGTATTTTCATTATCAACAATTAAATTCCCAACAACTACGCTTTGATCTTGTTTTGAGTTTGTTGTTACAAATTTTAATGATGTTTTATCAGATATTAACCTCTTATTTACAGAGTCTAAAATTATTCTGTTTCGGTGGAAAAAATCGTAACCCAAAATTACATTATAACTTGAGTTCCAATTGAAATTTGTCACGAAAAATAAACTGGAAAACCATTTGTTTTCGATTTTGAATTTCATATCAATAGCCGAGGAGTATGGGACAAAACTATCATTAATTGTCTTGATTTTTACATTCCTAGCTACAAAATTCAGTTTTGTGGTTTCCTTAATTTTGTCCACCACTTCTTGTTGAATTAAGCTTAAATTGGCTCCTGAATCAAGCAGACCAAAACAGGATACGCCGGCAATATTAATTTCAATAATTGGCAAAGGGCTATTTATGTCATTGCAGGACATAACCACCCTGATGTCAGAGTTTTCCTGAAAATTGCCCTCGTTGATGTTGCAAAATTGTTTAGTATTGTCAATTGAGTCAGACTTTTTTGACATGCTAGTAACCTCCCAAAATTTTTTTCAGAAAAATGTGAATTGTCAAAATTTGTCTTTTGTTTACAAACATTAGATCCCCCTAAATTAGTGTCACTAGAATTCTTAAAATTTTGATTTGACATTGAATTCTGCTTTGTGAAACTGTTCTGAAATGGATCTTTTGTTTTGCATTCTGACTTCATCAATTGATTTTTAGAGGACCATTTTTGATTTTGCAAATGTAAGTGGGTCTCCGAAAAATTAGTTTGGTCCCTAAATGTGTGTCGGAAACCCCCTACTAGTTTAAATTTTGTTCGGAGTGGCTATTCCTGTCATAGGGTTTGTTATAATGACCTCTGTGCCTCGAATGATTTCCCCTAAAAAAGGATCTGCCTCGACGAACATTATTTAAACCCCCCCTCTGATAAGAATTTCCCCTAGAGTTGCCAGGGAAATACCAGCATTTAGTGGTAAAGTGGGGCTTGCCACAAATATGACATACAATTGGCATTTGGGTTGATGAGGTTGAAGGATTAGGTACAGAAAAATTTGATGCATGATTAAAGTTGAATGAATCAGCATTTAGTGCATTAATTTGATGAGGAAAGACCGGTGCATTTGGGTTTAAATTTTGAGCTGGCTTCATTTTTTCAATTTGCTCAGTTAGCTTTTGAATTTTATCGTTTGTGAGCAATTGGCTTTGTAGCAAAACATTTAATTCAACCTGGGAACTCTGCGAACTATAATTCGCTGTGTTTTCGAGTGCCCTTTCTATGTTCTTTGCAATTTTGACTGCCTGCTCGAACGATTTAGGCCCCTGCTTTTCTACCTCGACTCTCAATTCCGGCCTTAAGGCCTGAAGAAATTTTGAAAGCTTTGTTTTTCCCAAAATAACCAAAAGATCTGAGGTGGCATTTTTCGAGGGAATCAGGTAATTATCTGCGGAATTTCCTATAAGTTCTGCTAGTTCTTGAACCGTTTGTTTAGGTTTCTGACATATATCCCAAAATTCCCTTTGACTCTGTTCAAAATCGCTTTTCTTAGAGAACTTAGCCCTGAGTTCCCCACACACATCATTAAATGTGGCAGAGCTGTTCTTTTCCAAAAATTTAGAAATGACGTTATGAGCTTTATCTCGTAATTGTAATTTAGTGATAATGATTTTTTTTTCAGCGGACCATTTCTCAAGTTTCGCAATGTCCTCTAAACTGCTGATAAAGTCATCGATACTCTCATTGCTGTGACCAGCAAAAGTTGGTAATAGAGATATTAATGAGTTTGCCATAATAATTTGCGAGAGAAAAAAAAATCAGGTATAATTAATCCAAAATCATATTAAAATGAATAAGCAAAAATACAAATATGCAATTCAATAAATTCCCGCACATGTATTACAGAGAAAAAACAATTATTTGGATCATATGCATGAAATAGAAGTGAAATATTGTACTTAAATTCACCCAACTAGTATCGCTATATCTCATTATTAATATTTTAAAATTCATATTCAAAATATTTAAAATTTGCCATGATAAATTCTGATCAAAAAAATTTTTTTCTTTTTATATTAGCATTCAGTTCTGGCATATTTAAACACATTGACATAAAATAGTTCATCAAAATCAATTTCATGTAGAAGATGGAAAATTAGTCATACTCATGTAATAGGATACACGATCCAATTAACATGATGTCAAAAATAATATATCAATAAATTTATATGACATATTTCATTATTTAGAAAAAAAATATATTAAAACACTTCACAAATATTTTTATTTTATTTTTTTTTTTATTTTTTTTTTTTACTTAATAACTGATCTGAAGCGAGTCTTTGGAAAATGATTTTTCGTTAATAAAAAAAAACATTTTAAATTCACAATAACCCAGTAAAACCTGAGGTAAATTAGCAAATTAACACTACAAATTTTTTTTTTTTTTTATCACGGCACCATTATATTAAATTGTCCGAAACAAAAAGATAAATGAATGAGCAAAATTGCTAACGTAAATTCATAATTCAAAAAATTAGAATCACTATCTGAACATCGCGTTGTGTAAATCTCTAAAATTTTTAAAATGCACAAATATTAGAACACTAAATAATGAAAGTGAATATGACTTACCGAATGTTCTTTATTAATACACATCATCAAACAAGACAATCATACTGGTGGGCCCACAAGTCAAATAATATGCGAAGTGGAATACATAACGGAGAGCACGTGGTGGCGTTGTAAGTAGAGTTCAAAAGGCTCCGGAAAGCTATTAAAATGTCTGTACCTCGAAAATTAAGTAGCAAATTAGATGATCGGTCTTTATCCATGACCAGCACATTTTGTAGTACAGTCGCACTTGATTTCTTTCAGATGCGTTGCAAAGAAACGTTTTAGGGTTATATACCCTTTGTCTCTCAGGCGCGACTCATCCAATCCGAGCCAATCCATGAACATCCGTAATAAAAGGGCACATTTCTTCTTTTAAACATCACAAAAGATTTCTGGGCTAAAATATATTAATTCCTTTACAACATTTCACGAGATATAAGGAATTTTTCTCCTCCATCGAGACGCGAAGAACAGCACCTCACGAAAAACAAAATCGACGTTGCACACACACCAGCTAGCCGAGAAGGAGAGAGACAGGAGAGGACAACACATCGCTCCAAACTGGGGAAGATCGCATGACGTCAAACTCCTCACACTTCTCTTTAGCAATCATGGATACGGAAAGCTTAAAATGTGCTGCCATCTGGTAAGGAGCCTCGAAAACACAGTTCAAACATCACGCACTTGCAGTTTAATTTGAATTTACTGATTCTCAGATCACCTTCTTCACAATTTCCTTTGTTTTCCCGTATAATAATGCAGAAAATACTTTTTGTGTATGCAATGCACAGTTGACGTTTCACAATCTCTTAAATTACATCTTAGCGCAATAAGTTCTCTGTTTTTCACAGAAAGTTCAGATATATCTTGTAAACTGTTTAGATCACATCTCTGATCATTCATATGCAACCCGACTGTACACATTGCAGGTTTTGTAATGATAACAGACTTGAATAAAATAATGAGAAACATTTCGACTCTGAAAAGATCAGAATGCGAAATAAAGAGTAAATTTTTAAATGGCTAACTAGATAAGAAAACTAAATAAATCGTCTGCTAAATGATTTAACTCTGATTGGCTAAAGCTCAAATCGTCTGCCAGATGTCCCAAATTAGGTTAGATGGAAAAATATCGTCTGCCAAATTTTGGAATGAATCTGACTGATAAAGAAATAAATCCTCCGGAAAATAATTTACATCTGATAGCTTACAAATTAGTCTTCGGTCGAACAATCTGAATTATTTTCGCTGAAATTATTATCGTCTGCCGAACTGTGTTTATTATTTATCGTCTGCCGAACTGTGTTTATTATTTATCGTCTGCCGAACTGCGTTTATTATTTATCGTCTGCTAAATAGCTTTCTTGTGTCACGCAAAAAAAAAAAAAAGAAAGAAAGAAATTGTAACAAGACAAAATTGTGGTTTGAAAAAAAAATCATATGAATGGCCCATCGATATTTTTTTTTCTGGTGTTAAAACATACTTAAAGGTATCTGAGCACATAATTTTTTTTGAAATCGAAGGGGGGTTTTTGTAAGTAATTTTCTGTTAAAGTTACTTCATATTTTCAGTCAAAAAACTGAAAGAAAACGCTCGAAAAAAACGATGTAAAATAGGTATACCAATTAAACTCAATTCAAATTAAAGCTTACACTATTATGAACAAAATAAAAAAAAATTGAAAGCTCTACGACTATTTGTTAAAGAGTTACAGCCGTTTGTACAAATGTATATGTCATTCAAAATGGCGGCAAATGAGCCACAAAGCAAAATATTTAAAGGGACATAATTTTTTAACCCCTTCACTTATCTCAATATAAGTAGTATTTTTGTTATCAGCATCAAAAAGTCTCCAACTGCTGCAAATTTTATTAAAATCGGAGGTGGTGGGTGTCATGGCCTGGATGATTTGACATGGAATGACCCCGATGCGAAATAAGCGTGTCCCAAGTTCCGCCGTCAGAGTGGTAACAATAACTTCCGATCTATGTTTAGGCTCCCAAAATCATTTCCTGCACCTATACCACGTGATACTGAGTACCTGGTGGGATGTTTTATCGAATCGTAATTAAAAATTTGCATTTCTGCATCTAAAATTGTAGGTAAGATTTTTTAAAGTGATTTTATAAAATGTGTGTCATTTGAGTCATCAGATCGGTAACACGCTCTAAAATGCGCAGTTTTTATTATTTTAAAAATTATTTTATATATAAGTATAGTCCTTTATTACAAGTGAAAAAACCACGTGTTTGATTTTGGTTTAGTGCGATCGACTCGGAAATAAAAAAAAAACTTTGTCAGTTTGTCAGATCGGTAACAGTCAGAGCGGTAACATTGAAAAACAGCGAATATGTTACAGAACTAACTCACACGTTTCAGAATTATAAAAAGCAAAAATCATAGGTTTAGCCATATATATTGAATATTTTTTTTCTTAAAAAATGAAAAGCAACGAGTTTTAGTACAATTGCTTCATTTGTGGTTTGTATGACCTAACAATAGAAGTTAGTAAAATAAGAAAAATTGACACTGCAGAAATTAAGTTAATTTATTATTATTATTTATTTATTTTTTCATTTTTATTTTTTGGTGCTTCAATTTCTCATAACTTCGCTAAATAACTAGATAAACTAGCATGCCGAATTTGAATTTCTGATCAAGAAATTAAATTTCCTGCAACTAATTAAAGAAAAGCAAGCAGCAGAGTTGTGTGTTGAAAAAGTTGAAGTTGTAAGTTGTGTATTGTTTCAAAACAAAATAAATGTTTTATTAGATTGGATTTGGTAATCTCATAGTTTATTTTATCTAAAAATCTTATCTCGCTCATTTTTTTTTTTCCAAACAATGCTCTTTTATAATGAAATTTGATTTTTTAGCCTAATATATATATTTAAATATAATTATCTTAATTCTATGTTAGAAATGCAAGGAAATGATATCATATTTAGAGATGTTAAAGAAGACTGAAAGCATAAACTCAAATATGTAGCTCATATTAACATCAGATCTGTAACATTCATCAGATCTGTAACGGCTTAAAAGTGAGTAATCTAAGGAGGGGGTAAATAACTTCCTTGACCTCCCCCCTTTTATTTTCTTGCATTTAGACCCAATTTAGACGGAAATTCAATATTAGTTTTTTTCTGCAAAAAAATTTTTTTTTCAGAAAACTCCAACTTCAAATTGGCACTTTTCTAAATACACTGTTCGACAAAAAAAAACCTTGAAAATGCTTCTGGCATTTTGAAGGCTGATTCTTATGTAAAATGACCCCCTGAATCCGAATATGACCCCCGTTTTCCCCCATCACGTACCAATTTTTTTTAAAACGCCCCCCTTTTTTTTCATTTTTCCTTAGTTTCAGAGCTATTATATTTTTTTGGAGGGGAAAGGAGCCTTATATTCACCCCTAAATTTTTTTGGAGGTCAAGAGAGACTCAAAGTTTAAAATCATGAGCACCGAGAAAAAATCGGGGAACTTGGGGGGGCGTAGCCCCCCAAAATATTTGAAAAATCACCAAAAACGATCTTTTTATTCTAGTTTCTTTAAAAACACCTTTAAAACATTTTTTTCGGTGCAGAACCAGAGTATAGGATCCGCTCCTATGGCTCCTGGGTCAGAAAAAATTTTCACGCTGTAAAATTTTTTTTTAAAAATAAAATAATGCTCTAAAAATCGCACTTTGCACTCGAGTTTTAAAGCAGGTCTTCAGCCAAAAAAACAAAATTGTGGCTGATTATTATGTCAAATGACCCCCTATTTCCAAATATGACCTCAGTTTCCCCCTCCACCCCCTCTTTCCAGAGAGCGCCCCCCCCCCCCAATTCAGAGTCATTTTACTAATTCGGAGGGGAAAAGTACATTACGTAACCCGTTAACATAATTCTAAAAGGCAACAGAGGTTCAAAGTTCAAAATCATGTATATGTGTACCAAACATATAAACTAGGGCGGTATAGCCCCCCCCCCCAAAAAAAAAAAAATCTTCTTTTCCTGTTTTTCTAAGAGACGTTTTAAACCTTTTTTTTTTTTTTTTTTTGTGAAAAATCAGAGTATTCGATTTTCTCTTTGATTAATGTGTTTGAAATTATTTCGCTTTGCAGAAAACAAATTATATTATAAAATATAAAAAAAATATATTTTTTTTTTCTTGTAAGGGTGGCTCGTTGCATATCAGTCGCATCGCAGGTCCGCATGAAAGAAGACACTGTTCCGGCTGACTCTTCTGCAAAGTGACCCATTTTTTCCAAATACTATAAATTATAATTATAGTATTTATAGTAGTTATAATTATAGTAAATTTTTTTTTATTTTATAATATAATTTGTTTTCTGCAAAGCGAAATAATTTCGAACACAACAATCAAAGAGAAAATCGAATACTCTGATTTTTCACAAAAAAAAAAAAAAAAAAGGTTTAAAACGTCTCTTAGAAAAACAGGAAAAGAAGATTTTTTTTTGGGGGGGGGGGCTATACCGCCCTAGTTTATATGTTTGGTACACATATACATGATTTTGAACTTTGAACCTCTGTTGCCTTTTAGAATTATGTTAACGGGTTACGTAATGTACTTTTCCCCTCCGAATTAGTAAAATGACTCTGAATTGGGGGGGGGGGGGCGCTCTCTGGAAAGAGGGGGTGGAGGGGGGAAACTGAGGTCATATTTGGAAATAGGGGGTCATTTGACATAATAATCAGCCACAATTTTGTTTTTTTGGCTGAAGACCTGCTTTAAAACTCGAGTGCAAAGTGCGATTTTTAGAGCATTATTTTATTTTTTAAAAAAAAATTTTACAGCGTGAAAATTTTTTCTGACCCAGGAGCCATAGGAGCGGATCCTATACTCTGGTTCTGCACCGAAAAAAATGTTTTAAAGGTGTTTTTAAAGAAACTAGAATAAAAAGATCGTTTTTGGTGATTTTTCAAATATTTTGGGGGGCTACGCCCCCCCCCAAGTTCCCCGATTTTTTCTCGGTGCTCATGATTTTAAACTTTGAGTCTCTCTTGACCTCCAAAAAAATTTAGGGGTGAATATAAGGCTCCTTTCCCCTCCAAAAAAATATAATAGCTCTGAAACTAAGGAAAAATGAAAAAAAAGGGGGGGCGTTTAAAAAAAAATTGGTACGTGATGGGGGAAAACGGGGGTCATATTCGGATTCAGGGGGTCATTTTACATAAGAATCAGCCTTCAAAATGCCAGAAGCATTTTCAAGGTTTTTTTTTGCCGAACAGTGATATTGGCTCTAATAGCACTGAAAAGTTGGCTTTTTGTGTGAATTATGTACCAAACACAAGTATTTACACTCCAAAATATATTAAAATGTTGCACATATGACTTTAAATTAACCAATATGGCATCAAAATTAAATAACATTACAATACTTCGCACTCTGAGAGAAATGCATTAGGAGTTTTTTTTTTTAATATTTTAATATAGATCAATTGTCTGTGCACAAAAACTCACTAGTAAAATCATTTTTGACGTAATAGTAGATAACTTGATTCTCTGCTTAACTTAATAACTTTGCATCAAATTGTGAATTTTTGCTTAGTATAAATTACAATTTTTTAACATAAAAGTATGAAATTACGACACCAATTTTCAACAGCCATAGAAGTTTCACACGAAAACTAAAGAAGTTACTAAATGAATTCTCAAACTGTTGAAACCTCAAACTATTATCAGAACACTACAAGCAACGACACATAGTTTGTCGAAAAAGTAGACCTGAAGATCAGGCATCTGGTTCTCAGATCAAAAAATTTTCAACATTGAAAAAAAACTTAACCTTCAGAACGACAAAATTTATACTCATAACTCTTTGGAAGATACTGAAGAAATTGGAACAATATTATAGCAGCAAGACTGAGAGACTGCAAAGGATGGGCAGTATATTTAGGCGAAAAATAGTTTTAAAATAGAAAGTCTCAGTTTCATGACCAGATACTGTACAATTAACTTGTCAAAAACTTAACTACCGTGTGAGGACATTTTAAAATCATGTAAGAAAGCCTTAGCAGTTTTTAATTAATCAGCATTTTGAAGAAAGCAGTCTCAACAAAATATTAATAAAAAAGTTGTTAGAAATAAGATAGTCAAGGGCCGATACTTCGGACAGTTTCAACATTTACGTTTCGTAGAATATGTTATTATCCAAGTCTGCAAGAGACAGGACCTGCTGTAATTCTGACTTTTCTGTGAGGAAGAAAATCTGACACTTCTAAGAGGACAAAAGACTGACTATTTCTGTTCGGAAGAAAAGCTGATACTTAAGTGAAGAATGACGCTTCTGATTTTTTTTTTTTTTTTTCGCCATAAAAATTATAATTTTGTTCTTTTGGCTGCAGTGACTGTAGAATTTTTTTTCTCCACTTTTTTGGAGGAATGCATTTTTTTAATATTAGAAACGGCATAAGCATAAGCTGAGTAATGTAAGAATGAATAATTCATGAAAATCAAAATAATACGTTGTTAACGTTCTAAAAAAAGAGCGGGATATTTTAATAATAGCTAAAAGCTTGAAGCTTAGAAGATTTTTTCAGGAGTATTAAATTAAAATAGCAGTCATTTTAAAGTCAAATCGAATGTCAGTCAGTAAGTAATCAATAAAATTAATGTGTTCTATAGATGAAACTTCCTAATTCTATTTTTTCATATTTTAAATACTCTGTAAATGTAGACAAATAATATAAATTTTGTAAATTCACCAAAAAGTTTTTTAATGTTGTAAAACAGTTGACTTTTTATTATAACCTACAGTCATTCATTAAAGGAATTTTGAATTATTTTTGAAGGAAACACCATAAAGATTTTATGGAGTAAGCTTTAGGCATAAAACTTTATAATATGCGAAAAAAAAAAATACACCAAGTTTTTTTGTTCAGGGAAAAACATTTATTATCGCGTACTAAATTGTCATTAGAAATCTAGTAAATAGTCAGTTTTTACGGCTTGTCTTTCATCAAAAGGTTAGTTTTCATTCAATGTGATAGTTAAAAAATATTGCTCAAGTTTTCAAATGATATATACCATACTCAGAGTTTCGTTATTATTGAAATTTTGATGCTTAGGCTTATATTTTTGTGGAATTGCACATCATACACTGCTCAAAACAATTGGGAAAGCATATGATTTTAACAAAATTACGCAAAGATGTACATCAATAAGTAATATAAAATGAAGCGTCCATAATTTAAAGCCTACTAACAAAACGGAAGAAGAAAACTTTATGTGCAAATTAAAGTTAATGACGTCAAAAAACAGAACACGGAGATAAGTGCATAAATCGGAATGTTGCAAATACGTCCGTTTTATTGCCGCAACTGTGAAATTCGAGAGCGCAGTAGTTTTTTAATATTTTTTAGGAGACAAGGTTACTTGAGAATGTCTCAACAGCGTTGTTCACCGGAATCAATGCCATGGCGTGTTATAGGCAGGCTGGAATCCGGACAAACGCAACGTAGTGTCGCGGATGATGTTGGAGTCGTCAGAAGTGTTGCAAGGCTGTCGTCAGAAGTGTTGCAAGGCAGGAGACGGGAAATGTTAGACGTCGATCAGGGTAAGGTCGGCTACGCGCCACTACAGCAACGGATACAACTACAGCACAGGTATACACGGTTAGAAACAGAATAGAGAATGCTACGCATCTGCAAAGACAGTTGTTCTTGGCAATAGGACGAAGGGTGTCCAGTCAAACAGTACGTAATCGACTTCATAAGTGAAGGCTCTATGCACGTAGGCCAATGGTGTGCATTTCCTTGACCCCACGCCACAGTGTGACCTGAAGAAGATGGGCTACTGAACATCGAGATTGGGAGCAACATGATTGGAGCCAAGTGCTGTTTACACACGAGTCTCGATTCAGTCTGGAGAGTGACATCAGATGTGTTCTGGTATGGAGGGATAGGGGAACTAGAAATAACCCCGCATTCGTTCGTGAAAGGTCACATTACAGACGAGCTGGTTGGATGGCATGGGGTGGAATCAGCATAGGCGGACATACAGACCTGCATATCATTTGGAATGGCACTTTGATGGGCCGAAGGTATGCAGACGAGATACTGAGACCTAATGTCATGCCTTACGCTGGAGCTATCGGAGATTCCTTTGTTTTGCAAGACGATAATGCTCGACCGGTGGAGACAGCTCGTTTGGTGGAGAACATGCTTGAAGCTGAAAAAATACAGCGTATGGAATGGCCAGCGTACTTTACTGACCTCAATCCAATCAATCATGTTTGAACCATGCTCCGACAATGTATTGCTGCGCGACCAAGATCGCCTGTTCCGGTCCGAGACTTGGAGATTGCACTTCTTGGGGAGTAGAACGGTATTCCTCAACGTCAGATCGATAACCTAACCGCATCCATGCCAAACAGGTGTGTAGCAGCCTTAGCTGTTCAAAAAAACCACACGCCTTATTAAAACTCATGCATCATGTCTAAACAGTACATTTTTTGTATCTTTTATATAACCAAATTGTTGCTTTAATTCATCTTTTCATGTTTTTTCCACATTTTCAAAGAATTAAAGATTAATTCCAAAGTTTTTAGGCATTTTTTTCTGTATTGCGCATTGATAAGCATGTACTATCCATTGTATGCCAATCTGTGGCTGTCTTACACGGTTTTTTTTTTTTTTTTCACTTTTTTTCTTGCTCCCCTAATTGTTTTGAGCAGTGTAAATATGTTTGCCTATAAGAGTGTTTATAGTATATGTAGTATATAATATAGTGAGTGTTTATTAGTAAAATAAGTATAAAACTTAAAATTTTAGCTTCTGACTAAATGTTAAAAAGGTTTTATAAGTCACAATACGTATTAATTTTTGTGCATAAAAGTGAAAGGACATTGCATAAATTCAATGCGTTACTTATTTCATGTTACGGCTAAATGGATTGTTTCCATATAATTCTTACACCGTTAATGTTTCATCAATCAGTGAAACATCTTTGGATAATTTATTTCTCTTTATAGAAACTTTAAAGAACTTCTTTCTTGGAAATATTCAAAGTATTTCAACAATTCAGATGATTTCAGAGTCTTTTGTATCATTCTTGAATAAAACTTTTACTTAAGGCCAAAACTTTGCTTAAACGACTATTATTTGAAATCTCAAAATGCATTGAAAGTTGTTAAAATAAAGTTCAAGCAATTATTTTTTAAAGATAAACAGGATCTTTTTTTCATGTAGTTAAAAGATTCTAACGTTTATTTTAATTTCATGCATTATTAGTCGTTGAAGCAAGAGAAAGTTTAATTGTTTTTTTTTGGGGGGGGGGGGTGCAGTGCTGGCACATTATGTGGATCATTTCATTTAGAAACATTAGGTATCAGTACATTTATAGAAAACGAGTAAAAATAAATTTGAAAGTGCAAACGGTTAAAAAGAAAACATTAATGTTTTCTTTTTAACCGTTTGCCAATTATCCAATTAATGTGGGCTGTTTTAAAAACAAAACACGAATAATAAACAAACTAATAATTCCTTTTTTTTACTCAAAAAATGTTTGAAGCCTAGTATTTTCTTCATTTCGTTGCTTAGTAAAATGTTGCATCTGAGCTTGTTGCACTTCTTTCATGTAGCAGCTAAATCACACCAGCTTTTTATTTATTTATTTATTTATTTATTTTTGAGACTTATAAAGCAACTTGGCCTCAAAATAAGAAAGTGCATAAAAACTATACGGTCAATGAAAACCGTAAAATTTGATACGTAAAATAGTTCTCAAAAGGAATAGCAACTTGTGAGAGATGTCATTTTAAATGTGCAAGCACGCTTTTTTTCATCAATTAATATTTATCAAGTTATGTGTCTGAAATCTTTTAAATTTGAATGTGCAACTCGATTAATACAGTTTGGATACAGCAGAGGCACATAACTGCGTATCGTTGCATATAGCAATTGCAGTAAGAATCTTATTTGTATTTATAGAAATTAGGTAGTACATGATGAAAATACGTTGCATGTCTCTCTATTCCTCTCTATCCATAATTACTTTAGAGCAACTGATTCAAATAGCATAAAGCAATCTTACGAGAGCAATTCCACGAAAGTCAACCTGAGCATCAAAATTTCAATGTTCGCAAAACGATACTTTGAAAGCTTGAACTATCTATTTTAATATGGTACCACCTTAAATTTTATATTAGAAACTGTTGTATTGAAAACAGGCCGAAAGAGATGTCCATCTTCTCTCCAGAATTATGTTCGATAATTTAGAGTACAGTAATTAGTGTTTTTCCCCCCAAAAAATCTAACTCAACAAAAAAGTTGTTATACAATTTGTTACACACATTATGAAAATTCTTAATATAGTCTTATTTGAAAAAAATATTGTTATGGCGTTTCGTTTAGATACAGTTTGAAATTCAGATTATGAATGTCAGTCAGTTACCATAAAAAATCAATATTTTCCCCTGAGAGTGAAAATTTTTGATGGAAACTTTCAAAAATTCATACTCTCTGCCTACATTAAGAGTATTTAAATACTAAATAAACAGAAGTTGAAGTTTGCATCAAGAACTCAAAAAATTCCATGGTAACTGACTGACAACTTAATGTGGTAACTGACTGACATTTAATTTAATTTCAAAATAACTACAGCGTACTTAATTACACACTCCTAAAAATATTTCTCTTTTTATACAAACATAAAACACCTCAACTCTTGATTTTTTAAGACTGGTAAATTATTTTTTCTTAGTTTCATCGATTAATCTTCCATGCATTTTGTTTTGACTTCAAAACTATTTATTCCATTTCTGTTTTCAAAACAAATTGCTTAGGACAACTCAACTCTAGTTCAGAGTGAAAATAAATACTTTAATAATTTGTTCTATGTGCTTAATTTCGCATCTAAAATTTTTCAGATCTGAATTATCTCACTGTTTCTAAGCATAAAATGCCTTTAACTGCAGCAGAAAAGCAGAAAAGATACAGAGAAAGACTTAAGGATAAAGGAGAGTTTGATAAATATCAAGAAAAAAATAAAAAGCTACAAGCAAGAAAAAGGAAAAGATTGAGTTTTTTTGAAAGGAAAAAATTAACGGAAAAGAATAAAATTTATAAACGGAATGAAAGAAGTAGAAAATCAGCTATTCAAGCCTGTGCAAGTTTGGTTCCAATTTCAGAAAACATTCTTTCTCCTGCTAAAGCATTTGCGTCTCGCCAGGTATATGGAAAAGCAAAAAAACGTGCTACTTCCGCCTTACCAAACTCTCCAAATAAAAGGAAATCATTGTTATTTGATTTAGCTAAAGAAGAGGGCATTTTAACCAGCTCTACTAGTTTTCCGATTTCTAATTTGAACTCAACAAACGATTTATCACAAAGAGTGAAGGAGTTTTATTGTGATGACAGAATATCATCCCAAGCACCAGGTTTAAAAGATTTTATAATTTGCAGGGAAGATGGAAATAAGATGTACGTTCAGAAGCGATATTTATATCTTACATTAAAAGAGACATATGCTCTCTTTTGTGAAGAAAATCCAAATGTTAAGATTGGTCTTTCCAAGTTTAGCAGCCTCCGCCCAAATCAAACATTACTAAGAAGAGACATTCCCCATAATGTGTGTCTTTGCCAAAAACATGAAAATATTCAATTTCTTTTGGATGCCTTAAAAGAAAAAGGGTTGAATTTTACGACTAAATTAAAAGATTTTATAAAGGCTGCAGTCTGTGACGAAGAAAATGAAATATGTATGAACGGCAAATGTAGCAGATGCCCCATGATAAATGGGCTAAATTCAAATGATGACCAGCATCATGAACTGTGCACTTGGAAGGAGTGGAAAAATACTCCTCAATGCCAACTAACCACCAATGAAGGAACAACTGAGGACTGCATAAATGATTTAAGAGCGAAACTACCATCATTCCTACAGCATGTTTTTGTAAAGAGAAAGCAATCAGAAGAATTCAAGATAAAACGGGAAAATCTAAATTCTGAACAGCTAGTCCTACAAATTGATTTTGCAGAAAATTTCTGCTGTAAGGAACAAAATGAAATTCAGGCAGCTCATTGGAACCATAAACAAGTTACAATTTTTACAGCTGTTTCTTGGTTTGTAAAAGGTGACCGAAAACAAACAAAATCGTACGCAGTAATATCAGACTATCTAGATCATGATAAACATGCTGTGAATGTTTTCCTTCGGGAAATAATAAAGGACTTGAAACTAACTAAGAACTTTTCCTCGTTAGATATTTTTTCTGATGGTGCTGCCAGTCAGTTCAAGCAGCGTTTTAACCTTTGCAACTTCACATATTTTTGCAAGGACTTTCTAATTCGCTAGGTCGAATGGCAGTTTTTTGCCACTTCACATGGCAAGGGAGCGTTAAATCAGCGTTACTTTTCACACAGGTTGCATTCATGTCAGTCAGTTACCATATTTTTGGCAATTTTTATAAAATCATTAAAAATAAGAAAAGATCTTTTGACTTAGAACATGCTTAAGAAAGAATTTATTTAGTTGAATGCATAAAGATTTTTTTTTTTTTTTTTTTGAAAAATTCAAAAATGTGTACTATTTGGAAAGCAATTCAAACTTTCTATCTAAAAAAAAGCAAAAAAAAAAAAGACATTTTTTTTTCCAAAGTGTAGAAACAATTGCAGACATTCTAAATATACATTCAGACTTTCTTTTCTTATATTATTGAAACTTTAAAAAGCGTGATTTACTGAAAGATCTGATTTCACTAAATAAATTTTAAAACATTTTAAATTTACGAAAAAAGGGAAATAATTTTATTTTTGTTACAAATGATTATTGATCTTTAGATATTAGCTTGAAGATCTAAAGATCAATATCATTTGTATTGATCTTTAGATAACTCATTTCTCAAAGTTAGCATTGCTTAAACTTAGCTTCATTTCTCAAGTTTAGCATTCCTATTTTTCTTCTATTTAAAAGTTTTTAATGTACAATATTTTCTTCTGAGACAATAGATTTTAAATTTAATATGACTTGCTGGATTCGAAGCTTTAGGATGAAAATTTTAATTGTAATTCAATTCTATAACTTGTGTACCTTTGTTCGATTACAATTGAAAGAAAAAATGTGCTTGAATCAAAAACTTTCCTTCTTAGAGTACAGTATTAAATGCTATAACTTACTAAAACCTAACGACTGGCTCTGTAAGAGATTGAAGTTAAAATTATTTTTATATTATCAATTGTTATCTTATTTCTTTTGTACATGGAGGAGACATATTTTGTCATCTGCAAAAATCTGCAAAAATACTAAAAGTGTGCATAGAATGCATTCAAAACAGAAGTCATTGAGAAACTCATAGCTCATATTAGAAAACCGGCAGTGGTGTGAAAACCGTATGCGCATTTTGTTCTGGGTGGATTTTTTTGTCGGATGTTATTGCGGATAAAACGTTTTTCACATGCAGATCCAACTGAATCCTTTTTTAACTTGTATCTACTCGCGTCTAATTCAGATTGGTTAAACTAGATACAAAAAAGTTTTATCTTAAATATAGCTTTTAAATTATCTAGAAATAAAAGTCATTAATCATAATGTAGTTTATTTGTTCGGTTTTGACGTCGTTGGGCGAAAGAAAATTTTCAAACATCATAAAATGAGAAAAAAAGAGGAAAGAAAGAAAAAAAAAGATTTTGCTCTCGAATTTTTTTTCCCCCCTCTCTCTCTGTCTTTTCATTTTTTTTTTTTTTTTTTTTTTCGCTTCTTAAACTTTCGTGTTTCACTGACTTTTTCTATTTTGCGTAGATAAGGACTTTTGACAATTCTTTCCACGAATGTCTTCATCAAACACAATGTCAAAGCAAAATAGTTTTAGAAACTTCCGTTTCATAATGAGCTTCAATTTCATTTGGAGGCCGACCGGAACACGAAATTCTACTTTCTCAATGTTTTAATTTACAAAAAGTTTTTTTTTTTTCAAACGCAACTTTAATTTACTAGCAGTTTAAAAAGTTTAAGCAGTTTCAGTTTTTTTTCCTAACATTTCTAACATAATTGGACAATTTCATTGGATGAAGCCTTCTGTTACATTTTTATTGATATTCATTAATATTTTATGAATACAAGTTAAATTTAAAAACATGTATTTGACTTTACAGATACAATTTTATCTACTACACTGCAGCATGGGTTTCAATAAAGATGTGGATTTTTTCTTCTTTTAAGTGCAGATATGTTTCAGAGTATGGTTTGCCCAGTTTTTTTTTTCATCTTGATTTTCGACATCGAAAGAAACGAGATCATTGGAATTTTAAGTAGACAATTTTCTGAAAATTAGTACGAATAGTTTTCGGTTGAAAGTTATAACGTAATTTAGATTAAAAGACCTACAGTAACCCTTTTTAATAAAAACGTAATGCATTTTAATTTGACGATAAAAGTTGATAGTCCGTTTAATCAAACTTTAAATTCAATTTTTCATTTAGAGGAGAAAAGAGAATGTATCTCCGGATTTAAAATAAACATTTATTTGAGCCTTAACAAGCTACAGAGGAAAACATTACGCTTATAAAATCTTGTTTCATTCGGACTTTCTTGATGCGCATTTTTTTTACGAATAAAAAGAGTAGTGTATATATATATATATATATATATATATATATATATATATATATATATATATATATATATATATATATATATATATACTAGCCGGGTCCACATACATAAACGGCTACTTCTTTAAACAATGGCTATTTTTTCTGTTTGGATAAACTAAAAAAAACTGTATTACACACCCTAAATACAAATGCAAGCTACAAATAATATTTAGGTAAATAGGAAATGTTATAAGCTTGGTGTATTAAAATGAATATATATTTACAGTATCAATCGCTCTGGAGTCAACTATTTCCAAATATTGCACGTTAAATAAGCCCCATTATTAGTTTATATCCTTGTGATAACTTGGTGAAAACATCTTATGTACCTAATTTAGAAAAAAATTGACTAAACACTTTCTATTTTCTAACTGTTGCCAAAATTATCTTTTTATTAAGCTCCATAAGCGATTATTGGCACAGATGAATATAAAATCCCAAGAAAGCAATAAATTTCATACCTATTCCAGAGAAGCCTTGGTTCAAAATTTTCATCATGATTACTATTAATATTGTTGTTGCGAGGCAACCAAATTTTGCAACAATGGACTGAAAAATGAAATTTACTATTTTCCATGATAACTATTTTAAACTAAACTTTTTAGAAATAAATTATAGCTTATCCTTCTCCCTGTTACTGTAGCTGTCTACGGTGAAAAAATGGTTAAAATCGGTTCAGTAGTTTAGAAGATTACCCCGGACATACGGATATAAAAGTAGTATATATATATATATATATCCTTGAACTTTATAAAACAATTGTAATCATGACTTAATCAAAAGAGATATTTCTCTGTTCAAAAGTTCTGACTTTACCTATGCAAATCTTGTTTAACTAAAAATCACAAATAATGTAGGTGATTCTTAGCTAATTACAGCAATTTGAGAAGTATTATTTAGAAAAAGGTTCCACTAGAGAGAGAGATATAGCATTCAATTTAAAAAATAGAAAAAATAAACCAGTAGAAATTTATTCTACTAATTGATCTTAAATCTTATTTTATATACATAAAGTTTTTCACTAGCTTTTAACGTACGTACCGTGCTGATGAAATTAATGATATAAATTCAATTCATAGATTCTTCTAACAGGCAAACATACTCAGAAGGCGGAGAAGATCGCGAAAAAGAAAGAATACTTTAATTAACGATTCTGTTGGGAATTGTACTTTTTTTCTATTCCATTAATGACTTCCTTTTCATTCAATGATCTGCGAACAATTTTACTCTTAGATGTAAATTCTAAAAAACTTGTTACTTATATCAAAAAATAAATAAATAAATAAAAATAAAAAAGTCATACATTTTAAGTTTGCTTATTGCTATTAAGAAATACTACTTAAGTTGCCCTTTGTATAAATTGACCTTTATAACGTATTTCCAAACGGGTATTAGGACCGAAACTCCGACCGAAAAAAAAAATATCTTCATTAACAAAACTGAAATGTTCAGTTCTTTTCCAGCCCGTAGATTTTTATACAAATGTATAGTTCAAGGAAATAACTATTATCTGCTTTCCTAATTATCTGTAAAACGGTATCGCGAAACTAAACATTTCACTTGTTTTTCCTTGTCGGACAAATTTTAACCAAAATGACCTTTTCTCTCTATTCAAAATAGTTTAAATACATTAGAGTGTTTAGAAAACAGAAAAAGATAAGCATTCGTTTAAAAAAGATGACAAAAATCTCTAAAACTCCTCTTTTTTTAACGCCAATTTTTTTGAAAACAATATGAAAAACATTTTTAATCTTACAAATGCGAAAAGTATAATATAAACAAGGAGACTCTTCTCTGCCAAACTCTTCTCAAAGAGAATAACTTATCTTTTCACTTTTTCTCAACCCTTTTCTCCACACAAGTATGACTCTGTATCTTCCAAAAACACGGTTGCTGCTTGATTTATAGATTTACCCAATCCTTTCGCTGAACTTCTTGTTAACTCACCAGAAAATATGTGACATCGATTTTTCATATTATGTTGCTGATTTTTTCGATGAAACTGAGAATAGAATAATATTTCTGTCCTAGCTGAAACATTGTAAGAAATTCTTAACTAGTGCTCAATTTATTTGCTTTAAAGAAGTATCGCTGAAAATATTTCTTTTAAATTTTATTATGGGCACTTTTATTTTAGCCATCAATACTCTTCAGTTTTATTGATGGTCTGGTTGTTTTGCTGATTTTAAAATTATTTTTCGAGTTTATTCTTCGCTTACATCTAGCAATAAATGTTTCTCAAAAATATTTAACTGATGGTATTATTTAAGCAAAATAATTTAGACCATACGCAAAATAGTTGCATATATGTATAACTTTATTTTGGTTCAGAGTTTTGATAAATATACAAGTTTCATACAGGAGATTCAGGTAAAAAATCATCAGAAGTTCAGGCCTTTAAAAGCAATAGGGTATTTACGTAATGCGCCCAAAAATATAGTTAACTTTAGCCACAATATGTATTACAAAATGCCAAAAACTGAGAGTATTGAAAAACAGAAGTTAATTACTTTTGATTAGAAACTTAAGTTGGGAATAAAAATTGCTGTTCAAGTAATAATTATTTAGTCAAAAGAATGGATTCAGACAGTGAAATCAGAGAGCAAAAGAGTCGACTGTTCTTGTGTTCTCCGTTCGTTCATTCTTTCTTTCGTTAAGTATGCTTTTTTTACCTTATATTTTCACTTTCGACTGCTTTGTCTGCAAAGCAAATAAAAAAAAAAGTTAAATATTACATAATAAATTGATTGAAAAGAATTTTATTCAATGATTAATCGCAGTAAACTTTTCAATGCATAATTAACCTTTTAATACGATTTATAAATGTAAGCTTCTCTATCATTAAAAGCTGCATGTACAAATCCTAAAATAAACCAACTTAAAAGTATCATCTCCATATATTATTTCTCTAAGCCGAATCCTACACCCGGTCGAAACTCGCTCATTTCTTTATCGAATTGCAAGAAAATTTATGATTTTGAAGCTTATCCCGCGGGCTATTGACGAAAATTAGACCCACCCTCTAAAAAGTGTCCGTTCGTTTTTTATTCGAACTTCAATTTTTGGGCACAAAATTGACTCTATCTAGCGAAATAATTGTCGTATCGTTTCCATTTTGATTTCATTCGAAAGATTTAAAAAAAATGCGTTCTTTAGAACGTTTCTCCGCTAGCGCCGCGTAACGAGAATCTCGAAAATCCACGTTTAAGCGACTTATAAGCGATTGAAGTTTGAAAAAGTTAAATTTTTTGCTCAACTGTTAAAATCGTTACATTGTTGTTCAAATCAATTTTAAATGCGACATTTCAAGCCAAGGTTTAGCTCGGTAAACCTTAATCGTAACTTTTATTGTTTCAAAATACTATGGTAGTTTTGCGATAACGTTAGTATTTAGTTTAGTAGTAGCCTTGGGTATTTGATTTTAATATAGGGTATCACTTTTGTAGTAGTTGTAAAAGTAAACGTGTCTTTGATCTCTTTGAAAAGTTGTCAGAACGACGGCAGTAGATGGCGATGTTGTGCAAACGTACAAGATTTTACAATGCCAAGGAACAGGGTACCAACAGGGAGACTAACAGGAAGGTGTCTACTACCTAGACAATATT
Organism: Uloborus plumipes; assembly: GCA_038373865.1. Classification (NCBI taxonomy): domain Eukaryota; kingdom Metazoa; phylum Arthropoda; class Arachnida; order Araneae; family Uloboridae; genus Uloborus; species Uloborus plumipes. Next base: position 42,677 of record JAXGGA010004255.1, on the reverse strand, counting down.
AGACAATTCAACAATGCTTTGGCCTTCGCTTCAGTCAAAGTGGACTCAGTTAACATTCCTGGCAGAGGTCTATATTGTTTTCAACTACATGGTCAAGTGTACCATATGATCGGGAATTTGCAACCTCCGACAGGGACTACACCAACTTACGCTGGACTTTTCTTTATAGATTTCGACACTACGCTGCAACTTCGGGCAGATAATGAAGCCAATAAAAATTGTCGTATTAAATTTTAAGTCTAGAGTTTTTTTTTTTTTTTTTTTTTTTTTGCGGAATTCCGCACGGGTCACCTAGTTCATCTATATTTAAATTCTAAAACTTCAAATCTCTTTTCGCATTGAATTTCGTCAGAGTTCACGTAGCACTAAAACAAAGGTAATAACAGCACCATAAAAGAAATTTAGAACTACGAAAACGCAGAATGGGTCCATATTTATAACGTTTTTAAAATCGAATTATGTCAGCAGTAGTAGGTATACACTAGTGGACTCAACTCTAGACACTTTTCATTTTTTTGGTAGATTTCATTATTTAAAATTGTATAATAAACTATTAAATTTATTTATTTCACCTAAACCATTCATTTTTTGCTTCTCTAATATGTATAAATTCATTTTATGTGAATATAATGGATATTTTTTATTTTTTATCATTAAACAACAGCAAATGTTACTATAACGATAATATAATTTAATTTCGCCATGTTTAATCAACATTTAATAATCAATATTAAATCATAAATTTTGATCGGATTTAAGCTCAAACGATACCACATTTCGTTGCCAAAGCTAGTTATTTAAATAAGTCAAAATTCATTTGAAAACGATTTTTGTTTATAATTTGCATTAAAAATAAAATAAAGGTAATAGTCACCTGACATGAATACATACATATTCGAGAAGTTATAAAAAATGTTTTAAATGAAATAAATAAATCTAATAATTCATTATAGAATGTTAAATCAGGGGTCTCCAACCTTTTTTACTCAGGGGCCAAATTGAAAATTTTTGAAAGCGAGGCGGGCCAACGATCCAAAAATAATTCAAATCAGATGGTTTTTTTTTTTTTTTTGTAACATTACGGAAACTCGTAAAATTTAGAGAGCAGTTCAGAAAACTGAAATAAAAGTTATTTTTTTCCCACAAAATGTATTTTGCTCTCCAAATGGCCTCCTGTCTTCTCAGAGATCGTTAGAAGATCAGAGATCTTTTCCCTTTTCTGTGTTTTTGTAAATAGTCTTACCTTTTAAAAATTGTTGGTTTTGTTTTTTGCTTTTACTACTTACATCTGTAAGCCTCGTGGTATACTTTGTGGAACACGAGGAGTTTTTATTCTTGTGCTAATAATGAAAACAAATAAAATAAAAGGAGTTAAAAAAAATAAGCCAAACGAGACTAAAAACTAAATCCTTGCAATGTACTACAATTTTATTAAATGAATTTTACGTATTAATGATGATAAGAAACTTAACAATAAATGAGGACAGAGCAAGTGCAACGCTTGCAAATAAGACACAAGCCTTTTTTCTGTTATCGATCATAAAATAATCGCTAGTCCACTATACATTGAAAGCATGGCACTCAAAATCCACTTTTCGTTTTTTAAAAGAAGCCATTGTAATCTATATACATAAAAGACTACTTTTGAAAACGTATGACCGGGGTAATCTTCTAAACTACTGGACCGATTTTAACCATTTTTTCACCGTAGATAGCTACAGTAACGGAGAGCAGGATAAGCTATAATTTATTTCTAAAAAGCTTAGTTTAAAAAAGGTATTATGGAAAACAGTTAATTTTATGTCATTTCCCCATTAAATGATTAAATTTTCAACCCATTGTTGCAAAAATTTGGTGCCATGCAGCAACAATATTGATTGTAATCATATTGAAAATTTTGAACCAAGGCTTCTCTGGAGTAAGTATGGAATTTATTGCCTTCTAAGGATTTTTATATTTATCTGAGCCTACAATCGCTAACGGGTGAAATAAAAAAAAAATTGATTTTGGCAACATTTAGAGAATAGAAAGTGTTTATAGTCAAAAAAATTTCTAAATTAAGTACATAAGATGTTTTCACCTCACCAATGTTGTCACGAGGATAGAAACTAATAATGGGACTTATTTAACGAGCAATATTTGGAAATGGTTAATTTCAGTGCGATTGATACTGTAAATATATATTTATTTTAATATACCAAGCTTATAACATTTCCTATTTACTCAAACATTATTTGTAGCTTGCTATTTTTTTTTAGCTTGCATTATTTTTTTTATAATTTATCCATAACATAGCCATTGTTTACAGAAGTAGCCATTATGTTTATAGATATGTACTTTAGTATTGGGAAATTTATGAATGAGTTTCACTAAACCACACTACACCCACAGAAACCCGGGCAGGGCTGGGTACCCGGCTAGTGATAAATAAAACTGTAAAAATGAAAGACACTGTCCACGATCGCTATGCACTTCGTGAATCGTGAGACTAAAAAAATATCAATATATTCTTGGGTTTGCAAGTATGGGGGGTGGAAATGCCCAATGCTAGGGGACTAACGTTAGAATATGAAGCAGAAAAAAAAATAATTAAAAAGCTTTGCATTAAAGTTTGAATCGATTTTTATTTATTATTTGACGTATTCACTATGAGATCGTCACTGTTCTGATTAATTTAATAAAAAAAATTGTTTTTTTTTTTTCAAAAAAGGGAGGGAAATTGAAAATACAGATTTTTTCCGCGGGCCGGAAAAAATCTGCTTGCGGGCCGTAGGTTGGAGAGCCCTGTGTTAAATGATAAAATCGATAAAAAATTGAAAAGTGTCCTGAATTAAGTCTGCTCGAATGTCTTTTCAATTAGATAACGAATAAAAAAATGTAATTAAATCATTTTCATTTTTTTCCGTTAAAGGTACGTAACGATGAATAACAACGCCTGAATTCGATGAAAATCCCTAAAATTTCATTTGAAAATTGAATACATAACGATCTGAATATCTTCCGTTCACTGAAGGAAATTCTCAGAGACCTAGTTATTAAATACTCCATCCTAAGATTTACAACTCGCCTTTGACAAAAGACCATCTGTGCAGAACGCAAAGTTTTAATGAATATAGTTTGGATTATCAGCCAAGGAAAGGCTGGAATCTTACAGGCGATTTCCTCAAATGAATGGGAGTTTAGATATTAACTAAAACATTTCGGTACTTCGTAGATATGGTTAAAACTATCCACAGGTCGTGTTTTATTAGCATTAGTAGAGACCTATGTTTAATTATCTTTCCGGGGGAAAAATGGGGAAAAACTAGCTTGAAATGCTGGAATGTAAGTATATATAAATATATATATATATATTAGGGCCGTAACCAGACTATTATTTCGGGGAGGGTTTTGCGAACACAACTCTATAATATATATGATAAATAAAATTTGATTTTATGTTCTATATTTTATTGCTTTTTATTAGATGCTTAAAGGGCATCAACATGAAAAATGAAATAACATATCTTTCCAATGAAGGAAAAACTTGTGATGTGTACAAAACATCTTCGCCCTAGTTAAAAAAAGTGTATTGTGTATGGAATTTTGTTTGTAAAAATTACAATAAAGATAAGTACTGCTGATAAATCAATTAATTTGTACTATCATTAAATAATGATAATTTCATTCCTTTTTTTACAACATACAAAAAGTAGAAGACCAAAAACGAAAAATTGAAAAAATGAGCAAGGAGTGAGCAACAAGGAGTGAGTAAACTAACCTTCGGAACGAAATTGAATTTCCGAGATTTAATTATCCTTTTTATTGACCTTTTTTTGATTTTGTGATTTTGCATAATATATATAAAGGAGGGCAGAGTCGGGAGGAGTGAAACACCTGCATTTGTATGCCGAAACAATACGTAAAAAATAATTTCCAGCCTTTCAGTACTTGTAACAGACTTGATTTGAATCTGTACTGCCGTCATAAGAAAGAAAGCAGGTAGGCAATAAGTAGAGACCTGAAGGAACAAAATTTTATCGTTCTTTGGCAACTAATAGATCTTTGAACTAACAGTGGAAAATCTAAAAATTGAACTGCAGCAAAATTTGGATTTATGGATTTTTATGTTATGACACAGTGCACTATTTACAGGACAAGCTAGAAAAAGGTTTTCTAATTTCATTTGCATCATATGAATGCAGCTTCCATCTGTCCCTTTCGCCATGAAAAGTTCCCCATTGTACTGATATTTCCAAAGTACTAAAGATTCCTGGTTCGTCTTATACTGTTTCTATTCCTGTCTTGTTGGAAATTTTCTCGCTGCTTTGCAGTTCTTCATTCTGCGCCTTTTTGTCTCTCCTGTACTTAATAAGTACTTATAGTGAGTGAGTGCACTGGTTATTTAATACTTCTGTTTTCTTTCCATCGGCTTTGGAGTGTTATATTACCCTAATAAATACGCATCAGAAATGTAAAATTATCCATTATCGATAGATGATTCATGAATTCATTCATCCTTGATATCCTTAAAAAAATATATTTTAGAGCTAATTGAGATTGTTATGTAATTAACTATTTTCTAATTGTTTCTTAGGTTTCCCCCTATTCAGCGTAAATTAGAAAAAATTAAACGTAGAGATTAAAAAAAATTAAACTTGATTTCCATTTGACCTACACTGAAATGAAAAATATGTTGTTCAATTAAATATTGCTATTTTTCAGCTTCTTAGGGAATTCATATTAATTATCGAGCTCAGCGAGTTAAATTAATCTATTATGAGAAGAGAAGCTTGATTGATTTCTGAAGATAGGAAGAAACCGTAATTGTGCTGTTACTTTTCTGAACTCAGAATGACTTTTAAAAACTAAAATAAAGAAAGAAAATTTTTAACAAAATGACGACCTCATTTTCAATTAGATGAAAACGTGATACCTTTAAAATTACAAATATTGTTTTAAAAATTTTATTTTATTCAAGATCTCTGCGCGAGTTACATCTAAAGCTTTATAATAATTACAGAATATTTTGAGGCACGAGTGTATTAGACATTTTCTTTTTTTTCGCGAAACCAATTTGGCTGACTGATTCAGTAGTGACTAACAAACAATAATAGTGAAACTAACATCGTGTTGTAAATAAGTGAGACAAAGAGTATCAGAAAAATCGAACGGGCTAAATAGTTTAACTATGTACACACTCCCAGATAAATTGATTTAGAAAATGAACACAATTACATTCTGCTACCTTCTAATCAGCTCTCAATACATTTACATTGATCTCAAAACAATTAAAAAACTTCCTTTGAGAAGAGAGATCGTTACTATTCCGTTCCTACGTTTTTTTAATTATTAACATAGATTAGAATCTAAAGGGGTAAATTACATACAGAAGGGGTTAGATTTTGCCACAGATTTTCTAAAACTTAATAATTCTATAAAGGTAGAATGCTGTTTTTATAATAGATAGGTAAAAGAACAGATAGAAGATGTGCCACTCTCTGCTTTATCATTCGCGTGACCTTATTTTACCTATTGGTACATATGACGTGTCACAATCTCATCCCATGCTGTCACAAACTAGCCCTATTCAACAGCATAGCTTTTGATAAATTAAATAACACTTATCAATGAGTTAAAGTGAATTGAACTTGGTAAATGTAGAGTCAAACACAGGTATGAGAAAGGAACACTTTGCGAAAAGAAAAGCAACACTCATTTGAATAGCTTTAAGTGTTAACGTAACATTAAAGACTTTTAGAAACACATTGTAGCTGTGAATTTGGCGATTCGTACTGAAACTGAAATAAAACTTTTAAAACAGACTGAAATAAAATGAGCTCTGTTACAGTCTCCTAATGTAATGAATACTCATTTTAGATAACTATTTTTCAAATATTTTATTATAAATATGTTAAGTTGTTCATGATTTTTCACCGAATATAAGTTTAGCGACACTCACAAGGTAAAATGCTAAGAGACCTTGAATTTATTTTCGCAAAAAGTTCGTGTCGGTGTTTTGCCATAGTTAAACACGTTTCTTTTTTCCCCAAAAAAACCGATCATCCTCTTAGTCATCTGTGAAAAGAAGGCACATTATAGTTTTCATAACTTTGTTATGTTTTGCAGAGCTCCTTTTTTTTTTTCCTTTTTTTTTTTTTAATTCCACCTGCTTTCATTTTTATTTCTTTATCACTTTTAGTGCTTTGAAGAAGCAATCGCTAGACAACTAGGAGAGTTTGCTGAAAAAATTTTAACAACATCCTTAACTTTGAGAGTTAATCGAGTTTGCAAAAAATGACTAATTTTTCTGTTTTGTGATTTAAAAAAAAAATTGATAATGATGACGAAAACTGATATTTTCCCTCAATTAGTTATTTAATTTTACCTTTATTTCATGAATGTTTTTTCGGGAAAAGAACTACGCATAAACTTTTCATTTAAATGATTTCAACATGTCTTACCTTGAGTATGGCAATTCAATTTTTAAGCAATTTAAACACATTTTCTCTTTTTGTTTTACTGTCTGTTTCTCCTGTTTACGTTGATTCCGTTTTGCTCCTATACGTACCACTGTACAAGTTACTAAAATATTTCTTCTATTATAAATATGAGAAAAGAATTACGTTTTGAAAGCGAATAAGCCATACATTAAAAAAATGAAATTGTATTTTTGTATATATCTGAAAATCGAAATTAAGCTACTTGCAATATATAATTACTCGTAGTGCCCATTGAAACTAAAATTGCTCTATTTCTTGACACGTAAATTTATATATACATATGTTCACGTGTATGTGTGTGTGTCCGCTTGCATGTTTAACGTGCTACAACATATGTATATATTTCTCAGATTTTAATTCAACCATGCTGAAATAGTTTTAGCTAAGATTTATGACAATAGATGGCAGCACTAAAAATTATTTGATTTTGAAATATACATTTGAATTTTCAAGCATCCCTATTTTACCTTTGTAGTATATTTTATTTTAATTAATATTTTTTAAATATTGTATAATATCTTAGGGTATTTTCTTTTTTTTTTTTTTTTGAATAAAGTATATTTTAATCAAAAACCTTACTTAAAATTAAATATAATTCTGCGCACGTCAAATAAATGCTAAAAACATGTTTTTTTTTTTCGAACGCTAGACTGTACTCGAGTGGTATTTTCTTTTTATTCTTTACTCGGTTTATAATATCTCTAGCAGATCTGGTTGAAGATACCAGTAACCTCTACGGGGAGGGAGGGGGCACAGATTAAAGATGTCCAAGAAATCAGGAGGAAGGGGTGCTTCAACTTTATGCACGTAATTTTCTACGTGCAAACCGTTTTTTTATAATATTTTTTGAAAAAGGGTAAGCACAGTAATTTAAAAATAAATAAATTTTACTCTAAAATATAGAAATTTTAAATGTCAAAGAGGAGCACCTGTGAATTTCAAATTAAAATGAATGCGAATTAAATAAAAATTTATTATCAGGATCTACCAAAAATGCGCATTTCAACGAAATATTGTGGATGCATTTTACTCAGTGCTCTTCATCACAATTTTATACAAATTAGCAGAATGGTATCGGTCTTACTCTAGAAAAGATTGATTTTGTTTTAAGTAACGATTATTGCTTGAATTAAGTTACTTCAATGTACCCGAACGCACTGTAATTCCTTTAAGAAAGTATTTATACGCAATGTATTAAACAAACTAAAATTTTAAAGACTTGTGAGCTTTTATATGCAGGAGGATAATGTACTCCATTCACTTTGTCAACTTCTCATTTACTTTTACGAAAAATCCATTAAAAACGGGTTCGCAAAACTCATAAAAAATCTTAGTTTGCTATAAATAGAAGTTCGTAAAGATTAGAGAAATGGTTATTGTTACTGTATTTTTTTTCTAAGAAAACTCAATACTGTGTAATGTTTCTTTAACAATCAGCGCCGAATTTGCAAGTAATCGAAGTAGATAGTTGCATAGAGCAGCAAAGTTATAGGGCGGCAAAATTTTACATGCATCACTTTTTTTAGTATTCTTGAAAATAAAATGTCAGTATTTCTTTTACTTTCTGTAGTGAGATCATATGCTTATTATTAAATTTATCATAAACAATAGGGGCGGTACATCCCCAGAAATATAAATACGCTAATAATGCTAAATTATATGCATACTTGATTTCATTTGTAATCTCAATTATATGTGTAAATATAATTTCAATAAAGAAGGTTCATGACTGAAGATCTGTGATGTGACCCGTCTACAACATACAATGCTACCAAGATTATTTGTTTATTATATTTTCAATGTCGAATTTTTTTCAGACGTAGATGTAAGGATCTCAGGATGCTAGCAGCACAGGAACTCAAGCCACTCGCTAGGAACCTGTCAATTACTGTCCCTCCGTGACAGTCGCGCCTAGCACGAACCATTCCACTTAAAAAAGGGGTGATGGGTTGTGAGTGGGAACTTTCCGAAGTTTTCAATTTAAAACTTGAATTTTTGCTATCTTTCTGACATATTCAACTTAACTATGTATTTGAAATTAACACCGTTTTACGTTGTTTGATACGGCTCAAAATGCTTCCCCCTTGTTGTTATCTCACCTATCACCCCTATTTTAGTAAGATCAGAGAAGACGTGACGCATGCGTAAATACGCGGACGGTTTTACCTAAGAAAATCAGACAATACTCATAAACAAACGTTGGCAGCAGGAATAGGCAGAGATGTGATGGGTGTGGCCGGCCAAAGAGGTGTTGGTGGCCAGAGAAGCGGATAGTGGTTGTTTTCGTTAAAATACGCGTAGTGGTTTTGGTGTGTAGTTTCCGATTTTTGTGTTTAAAGTAAATACTTATTTTCAAATGATTGTGCAGTCGATGTGTTTATCAAAGATGGAACTTAGATCAATAATGCCTTGGGGACGGTGCTGGCCCCCACACGAACCACATTGTTGGAGGAATACAAATGGACGCATTTAGTGTGACGTCACAGTTTTCGACAGATTTCCAAACACCGTCTGCTAAGGTGAATTCAGCATAAATGTCAAAGCTAAAGTGCGGTAAGTAGCAATATTTATTGGTTCATTTCATCATTTAAAATGCTTCAGATTTGTTTTTTAATGTTTTGAAAGTGTTCTCAGACTATGTAAACGCACCATTAATGCATGTTTGCTTCTTATTTTCGTCTGTAAACTGCAGAAATATTAGAAAATACATAGGCCTATAATGTCTTTTTAGCAGACGACGCGCCGTTACGTGATCAACATATATTCGTTTATTTTGTCATTTTTTGTTCTGATGTTGTGTTTTAAGTGTTTTGAAAGTATTTTCAGGACATATTTATGCACCATGAATGCATATTTGCTTCTAATTTTCGTCTGTAAACTGCAGAAATATTAGAAAATACATAGGCCTATAATGTCCTGTTTGCAGACATCGAGTTGTTCGGTTATCAATATTTTATTCGTTTATTTCGTCATTTTATGTGCTGCTGTTGTATTCTTAATATTTTAAAAGCTTTTTCAGGATATGTATTTGCTCCATTAATGCAAGTTTGTTTTGTATATTCAGCTATTAATAGCAGAAATATTAGAAAATATATAGACATATAATGTCAGTGTATAGTTTTTCTTAGACCTGAGTATGTACAAATCGAGCTTCAATTATGCGTTTGTGATATTGTAATTTGAAAATATTATGAGAATGATCAATAGTTACATATATTTTTCTGGAGTAATCTAATTAACTTTCTCTGGTATTGTTTTCAAGAGTTGATAATTCTATGCTGTTTAACTGAATTTTTTTGTATACAAATACATTGAGTACTGTGCTTGTCTGATTATTATAGCTGCATCACTTCATGTTGGTGTGTAGTTTTTCTTCGCCTGAGTATGTTTATGCATCTCAAACTGAGCTTTAATTAAATGTTAACAATCTAACCCTTGCGTTTGTGATATTATAACTAGAGTTGACGTGAAAATCTAAATATCAGTTATGTATCTGAACAAAATTGCCATTGATTAGCACTTATATTTTCATTCCTTCTTTTAAAAGTGCATCTTAAGTAACATGTAATGAATGTCTTTAGTATTTTTGAAGTAATCCATTCCTAGGAAATGCTCATTTGCTACCTTGTCATTTTATAAATATTGTATGAATGTTTAAAGTTATAATAAATGATATTATTAAGTTCTGTTGTTACGTTTTTATCTATTAAAAAAGCTAGAACAGCACCTATTGGTAAATTGCCTTTTCTTAGATTTGCTGCTAATTTGACATGTTCAAATAGTTACCCTTGTGATAAAAATCTTAAATTCATTGAATACAAATAACAAGAAGCATGCTTCAAGACAAGAAATATATATTTTGCAATTAAAAATAAATAAAATTCCATAAATGTTTTTTAAGTGTTACAACGTCTATGTGTGCACACGCTTACAAATACAAGGGGGTTGCCGGTCGGTTGTTAAAAAAATAAGTCGTGAAGTGAAAAAAGTTGGGAACCACTGGTCTATACTGTCGAAATAATATAAATTTATAGAGAAATAAATTATTCTTAGTATGTACTGTATCGTCTCAGAGCAATATTATGCTACCTTCAAACCTATCATTTTGTATTTTTCTGGGCGGGGTGGGGTCAAATTGTTTATATTCGATGCAAATTACACCGAAGAACAACCAAAAGTGACCATCTATATATAAACGTAATTTCTCAAAATCGGAGAAATAGTTTCCCCCTCTTAACCTCACTAAATGACGGTCCTGAGCATAAATGTCTAATTGTTGCTTTGAGAACGATTTTTCAACTCATATTAGACTATGTTACTAATGATTAAAATAATTTCATAAAATATTAGTCTCATCAAATTCAATTGAATTTGCTTCATTAGAGTAATTTTTTTTTAAACAGAAGTTTTGAAATATTTGTCAGTTTATTTAGAGTTTTTGTTTCGAGAATTATTAAAAAATATAATAATTATCAATTCAGCCGAGCCCGCTTATTCTAATAAGCGTGCTCGGCTGAATATATCGGTTAAAAGAATATCCCGCTTAATACATTTATAATGCTCCGAATTGTTGTAGTGCATTATTTTGATCCCGGATAATGGAATATCCAGTTTATTAGAATATTTTTCATGGCAAGATGGCTGTTCCAAAGCGGGTTTGACTGTATTAATGAAAATTTTAATTAATATTTTGATTTAACTCTCAATTATATTGCTTGCAAAGTTACATTGTTTTTAGTATATTATTGATAACCAATCATTTTCCCTATTTTTTGCCACCGCCCCAGAGAAAAAACCAGTTTGCCAGCAAAATGCCCAATCCTACCTTTGGCTATTATAAGCGGTATATCAATACAGTATGATTGCATTATGATGAAAAAATAATTTATCAGAAGATTTTCTAAGTAATATGTGTCTGTTAGTTAGTTATCAGTGAAGTTTTGTACTGTAACTTACAGCTGAAGGCAAATAAATACAAATGTATTTAAAGTTGCATGTTTATTTCATATAATTAAACAATTATTTACAATTGAACTTTGTAGCAATAATTACTGCAGCATACAAGAACATGTACTTTCTTTTTGAATTTTATACAGGGTTCTTCATATTTAAACCTGAAAAATGATAAAATATTTTTTAAAAAACTGAAAAATGGTATCACATCCACAAGAAAAATGAATAGGGGTGAGGATTAAGAATTTTAAGCAACATACAGTTACTCATCACTATAGTGTGTTGTTTGAGAGCCACCAAAAACTGATCTATCCAAAAACCTGGTATCACAAAGGTCATAAAAGAGACAAAACAATCAACGTACAAATTAAGGACTTATGTAGTTGCAAAAAAAGACCAATTTATTATCATACAAGGACAATTTTCTTAAAGCTAAAATTATTCTATGAATTTTTCTTATAAAATTAATGTAATACACAATAATGTAATAAACAATAATTTTAAATGTTTCCATGGTTTTACTATGGAATACAAATTGAAAATTGCAGCTTAAGCTACAACTAGTTAAATTTACGGAAACATGCCAGTTTATCGTTGTCTTGTGCCAGCTAAGCTGGCAACTTGGGGTGCACCGCTTCACTTTTCCAACTGTACTGTAATTTGGCGTGAAGTTCGACTTCCATAGTACACATAAATGCCACAAGGACATGTTTATATTATAGGCAACCATGCACAGCACAACAACACGTTCAGACAAAGAATGGACATAGACAGGAAAGAGAAAGTACATTCATGACAGGGTACTTTCCTCGTAATTCCTCGCTCCGAGAAGGGATTCCAACCCTGGACAGCTCCATCTGGGTCAAACTGCTCTGACCACTAGACAAGGTGTCCGGCACATGCCAGTTTTGCTCTTAAATTAATAAAGGGGAAAAACAACTATTTTTTCCCCTCTATAATGTCAAGTGTGAAGCAACATTTTTTGGGGGGGACAAAGGAAAAATATACTGTCTGCCGCGCTTAAACAAATACTGTCGGTTCCAAGAAATATTATTCGATTAAACGGGGTATTTGTTTAAGCGGGATCTGCAACTTAGCGTCTATGGCATGGGAAACATTCGATTCCAGGATATTTTATTCCTTTATGCGGGGTATTTGTTTATCCGTTACACGATTAAGCAAAGCCAAGCAGGGCTGACTGTATATCCAAATGAGCGATATAACAAGACCTGATGTAACAAGGTGTTACTGTATCGATCTGTTTTTCTTACAACCAGAGTAACAACTTTTAGTACATGAAATAAGTCTTAAACAGAGAAAAAATGGGGGGGGGGGGGTAGAATTGACATTCTGGGCTAATTGAGAAATTAATTACATGCGTTAAGCAGGTCTATATTTAATAATTTAAAGGGAAACAAGTTGAAATACAATGCAGTAGTACAAGTATTGAGTTGAAATACAATGCAACTGTCCAAAAAATTTTCTACATCATCCATGTCTAACCTTTTTTAACCAGAGTGCCGTATTTCATATTAAAATAATTTCCATGGGTAAGGACACATGAAATAACAAAATATTTTTTAAATCGGACTGGAAAATATGGAAAAGTTAAAACCAATAACTTGCCTTTACTTGGTGATTCTTTTATAAGATGCAACTTCTTCAAAAACCTATCAATGAACATTCAGTTCCAAAGTTTTCACGACATTTATAAAGCTGCTTGCTTCTTAATATTAAACAAAACAACAGGCTATACAAATCAACTCAGCTGGCTGTACACCAGGCATCAATTTTTTTTCTTTCAAGTGATATAGCATGCTTTGTACATTCAAAAAAAAGTGCTCTGAATATTTTCCTTTAACAAACTGAAGTAATGCTTAATTAGTAATTTATTTTATAGTAGTAATGATCATGTAATTTATGCATAAAATGAGCAAATACAAAAAAATTTCTTAATCTTCAGTTATGATCTCCAAAAAATGGAAATATTGTATCAGTATATACTGTCGGCCCCGCTTAAACGAATACTGTTGGTTCCAAGAAATATTATTTGATTAAACGGTGTATTCGATTAAGTAGGGGATCTTTAACATTGCGTCTATGGCATTGGTTTCGAGATATTTTATTCGTATAAGCGGGGTATTAGTTTATCCTTTACCCGATTAACCGGGGACGACAGTATATTTGATATTTTCAAAGTCAGATTGACTTTTAGCCACAAGAAAATTCTTAAACCAAGAAAACCTTCTTTCTACATCAATATTTGCCAATGACTGAATTTAAAATCAAAAAAATACACAATCCAAAGTTTTTCTAAATCATTCCACATATATATTTTTTTTCTTTTTAAGGAAATTTGGTTCAAAATGTAAAAAAAAAAATTAAATGCTTTTGAAATGAAAGCATAAAAAAATAAATTAGATGTTTTAATCTACAAAATGAAAGCATCAAAATATGAGAGAATTCAAAAACTCAGATAGTAGCACGAATTACAATAAAGGCCAATATATTTAATAATTTTCAGATGATTCAAGTAAGTATATGAAGATAACGTGTATGCATGATTTGAGAATACTTTTAAAACATTGAGCACTAGCAGCACCAGGTGCCAAAGTAAACGAAAAAATTGCATATTATACAACTATGTATTTTTTATTTCCTGCGCTATACAAATAAATATAAGAAGAAAATATGTGACAATGCAGTGCAAATAAGATGAGAATACTTTTAAAGCATTAAAAACACAACAGCAGCACATAAAATGACGAAATAAACGAATAAAATATTGCTAACCGAACAACTCGATGTCTGCAAACAGGACATTATAAGCCTATGTATTTTCTAATATTTCTGCAGTTTACAGACGAAAATTAGAAGCAAATATGCATTCATGGTGCATAAATATGTCCTGAAAATACTTTCAAAACACTTAAAACACAACATCAGAACAAAAAATGACAAAATAAACGAATATATGTTGATCACGTAACGGCGCGTCGTCTGCTAAAAAGACATTATAAGCCTATGTATTTTCTAATATTTCTGCAGTTTACAGACGAAAATAAGAAGCAAACATGCATTAATGGTGCGTTTACATAGTCTGAGAACACTTTCAAAACATTAAAAAACAAATCTGAAGCATTTTAAATGATGAAATGAACCAATAAATATTGCTACTTACCGCACTTTAGCGTTGACAGTTATGCTGAATTCACCTTAGCAGACGGTGTTTGGAAATCTGTCGAAACCTGTGACGTCATCACTAAATGCGTCCATACTGGTGGAATCAAGGGCGGATCTAGCTTCTGGTTTAGCAGGGGGTCATGTTCGAGAGAAAGGGGTTACAGTGCAGTTTTTGGGCTTAACCGCGGGTGTATGGCTTTTTTTTTTTTTTTTTTTTTGAGCTGTAAGTCTCAAAAATGCAATTTTAGGCTATATATGACCCCACCCCTCCCCCTCTGGATCCGCTCCTGGATAGTATACGGTGGTTGGGGTTCCGGACGATTAAATGTGCAACTTCCCCAATGGTATATTGAGTGAGTTTTTGCCGTTGGGTGTATTATGTTGGTTTGTATTAAAAGAGTTGCAATTTGGAACTAATGGAGGGATAAATGCAGGGGTATGTCTTTTTGCTCTTTATTTATGTAATGTGCATAATTATTTTACTGATAGAATTTTAAATTTTAAAATTTGGTCGAGTCCGCTAACATTGTAACGGTTGGAATGTTAGTGTATTATGTTTTTGTTTTCAAATATTACACGTTTTTAAATAGGCAGAATGTGCATTTGTAAATTTGTGTCAAGTGTGCAGTCGTTTTAAAGAATCGAACGCATGGTATCATAAACAAAAGAAACATTTTCTTCTCGAGTGGGTTTTCTTAACACAAACACAGGTGAGTTATCTTAACTATTTCACTTTGTCCCGCATTCCCTTACTGTAATTCAACAACTTTTTATTATGTTCTCCACATCTAAAGTAAGGTAAATATTTTTTCATATATTTATGCCAGTCTTTTTTTTCTCTCTCTATCTCCTGCTTTGCATTTGTTTGGTTGGAAATTTATTCTAAATGTTTTCTTTTGTTTTAAGCGAGGAAACTTCTCTTTACACAGGCTCGTCATTTCTGGCTGACTGGGTAATCAATGTATTTTCTTCTAAGTAGACGTAGTTTAGCCATTTTTTGGCAAATTTACATTGTCGACACACCCTCCCCGCCCCCCTGGTAAAATTCGAAATGACGGTCTTGTCTTTATACCCCCCCCCCCCCAACCCCGGTAAAACTTTACCAACCTGTTTTAGGAGGAATGCGACGTGCTGCCATCTGCTGGTGAAATGTACGTTATTTGTAGAATTATTGGGTAAAAATGGGGGCAGGGGGAGACAAGACTAATCACTTCATTAAATGATGTATGACTGATGGACTTTAAAAAATGGTCATTAATTCAAAGCTTACATTTCTAATATGATTTAAAAATAAAGACAGAAACATTAATAAACGCCCCGAACAGCATTATTGCAGTGAAGATTTAAGTTAAAGTAATTACTTCATAAAAAGTAATGATGCAAATGTATCATCTGAGAGGTACGCATGTTCACAGAAATAGTAAGAAAAGAGTCCGAGATTTAGGATTTTTTAATCAATAGCTACCAACAATTAATCCTTCTTAGCTGTGTGCAATTATACGCATCAATTTTCATACAAAAATAAATAAACATCTACCTGAGTACCACGTAGCTTTCATATTTTCTCGCTTAAAGCTTTTAACAGCGATTACCAGCTCGAGTGAAACTTGGTTAATGGTATAGACATAAACACTGCCATTGAAATTTCTAGGGTAGGGGAGGGCTATTTTCTTATTTTGGAGGCATCTTCGTGGTATTCTGGGGGATGCACCCTTGCTCTTGAAGGGAATGAGCTCCTCTGCTTTGAACAAGGAAAGTGCGCCAAATAAGGCCTCCTTAAGATTCATGGCCTAATATCTCGCTCATTTTCTGTTCAATTGACTCAAACTTTTGCTAATTCAACAGCTGACTCAGAAAAATGTCAAGGAAAAAATCAGTTTGAAAATTTAAGTTTTAATTAAAGTAGTCAGCAGTTATAACCAAGAAAGGCTTTTTGGCTTCATTTGGAAAATAGGGACATAGTAAGGCCGACTCTGAAAAATGATTACTTCAAGCATGGTTGCTGATGAAAAAAATAAATAACAAAAGCATCTATAGTGCTATCAAATTTTTTTTAATCGATATTTTTTTATTGTCTGTACAGGAACATATTCAACAACATTTGATTAACTCAAAAACAATACCGAAAATTCCACGTTCACTTTAACGGAAGTTCACTTTCGGAAATTTCGCAAAATTGGTCCTAGAACCGCATTTTCAGGCAATTTCCGGCGATGTTAGGAAATATTCCGGTGAAAAAAAATCAAATTATACTGTTAAAAACCCGATTATAGGCCACTTGCGGTAACGCTAGGAGAAGAGCTTAGGGATTGGTTATCCCCAGGGAAGGAGGGTACTTGACCATCGCCCTGAACGTAAAGAAATTTTTACCAATCGGAATCCTTACGTTACTAAAACTTTAGCATGCCTTAAATATTTTCATTTAGACAGTGTGTGTGAGTGTTTGTGTTTCTTGCAACTTGCAAATCATAGTTGCCCAACTGATCCAAATACAATACAAAAAGAGCAATCTACACAGAACGACGAAAATAAATGGCTTAAATCAATTTTGTGATTTTTTGCAAAACAAGACCATGAAACTGAAGCTGCAAGTTTCTAATGTTTCAAGGAAATCTTACAGTTCTCCACTTTCCCTTTCTTGTTTTCACCACTGAAGCACTTAAAGTAACCCCCTCCCCGGCACCTCTCAAGACAAAATTCAACCGAGGACATATCTAGAACTAAAAAGCTGACCATAGTTTCAGTATACGCAGAAGGGTCGACAAAATATTATTAAACCTTACAATCAGTTTTGAGTGTTTTACAGATTTCGGGAGAGGAGGGGGAAGGAGCTTTACCAAGTTCAAGGTATCCCATTCCCTTCATAGGTAACCAGCAAGCAAAGCAATGGAAGCATTTGTGGAATGAAAATGATTGCCTTTGTTACAAGTTGCAATAGGTTTTTAATTATACACTGCGATGCAAAAGTTTAGACAAATGGCAAATATGTGAATAAAAAGAAAACTATTCAATGAAATACTTTCAAATTTCTACTGCAGGTACACAATATGGTCCCAAATACGTGTCTGGAGTTCTTAAAACTAGAACTGGAATCAAATGTTGGATATTACAAAAGACATTTTTTTACATTGTTGCAAAAGTTTAGACAATAGTCAGATTTTATGCAAATATCCCTTGAAATGTGATTGGAGGAGGAAATGCGGGACTGTATTATTCATTTATAAAGTGCAGATATTGCTGAATAAATAATCAAAATCTCAAAAGCTCTGTAGTTCTCGTGTAAAGAAGACGATAAAGTTTGGAAGCCGAAATTTGAAAATGAACCTACTTGATTAATTTTTTGTCTTTTAAATTGGCTCTAGAATGGTTATACGTTGTTTTTTACTTTGTGGAGAGCGAATTCAGACATACGTATCGATCAAAAGACCAAGAAAAAATATATTTCTTAAAGATGAAGGAATTGAAAAAAACGGCTCGAACTGACGATTTTCCCCTTAATCCTACAAAACTTCAACTTGGGTCAAAAACAGCACGTGACAGCATAAGTAGATGAACAACTGAATCGGATCGCATTAAAAAAAACATAGAATTGTGCTTGAGCCTTTCCGGACAGAGTGTCCCAAACAAGCCAGATTTTATTGGTAAAAGCAGCACAGCATATGATCATTGGATTTTTCTCATGTCCCGCGAAAAGAATTATAATCCATCTTGGCCATCCCAATTTTGATAATTTTTATCAAAGAAAGTACCATTCATTTTTTTGTCACGATGATACATATGCTGCTTTTCACATTAAAATCTGGCTTATTTGGGACACTCTGTCTGAAAAGGATCAGGCACATTTCTATGTTTTTTTTCTGCATTCCGATCCAATTGTTCATCTACTTATGCTGTCACGTGCTGTTTTTGACCCAAGTTGAAGTTTTGTAGGATTAAGGGGCGAATCGTCTGTCTGAGCCGTTTTTTCAATTCCTTCATCCTTAAGAAATATAATTTTTCTTTGACTTTTTGATCGATACGCATGTCTGAATTTCCTCTCCACAAAGTAAAAAACAATGTATTACCATACTAGAGCCGATTTAAAAGACAAAAAAATTAATAAAGTAGGTTTATTTTCAAATTTCGGCTTCTAAACTTTCTCATCTTCTTTACGCGAGAACTAAAGAGCTTTTGAGATCTTGATAATTTATTCAGCAATCTCTGCACTTTATAAATGAATAATACAGTCATGCATTTCCTCCACCAATCATTTTTCAAGGGATAATTGCATAAAATCTGACTATTGTCTAAACTTTTGCAACAATGTAAAAAAAATGTATTTTGTAATATCCGAAATTTGATTCCAGTTATTGTTTTAAGAGCTCCAGACACGTATTTGGGACCATATTGTGTACCTGCAGTAGAAATTAGAAAACATTTCGTTGAATAGTTTTCTTTTTATTCACATATTTGCCTTTTGTCTAAACTTTTGCATCGTAGTGTATATATATATATATATATATATATATATATATATATATATATATATATATATAATTTTTATTTTACCGGCACTATCTTTTGTGGCAGGGAGATGTTAGCTTGGCACTGAGCGACGTTAGTGTCGCCTACTTTCTATGCTTTTTGATGATCTGATTTGAATGTGGCTCTTCGGTCCAATATTTTCTTTCTTTTTTTTCTTTCTTTTTTACGGAGAGTGGTTTCACCCAAGTGAATCACTTGACTGTTGAATAATGAAAAAAAAAAGAGAGTTATTAAACTTTATCTGTTGGACAGCATTTCTTCTTACACGTGTTTTAGGTACACATTACAGGATGAGCACACAGTTTCAATACAAGCACATAAGCATGAATGTTCAAAATATTTTCTGAAAAATTGTCTTTTAATTTTTAATTAAACTGACAAATGGCAGCACGGTTTCCCAACAATCTGTTACTTCTACTTTTAAGTAAACCACTCAGGGCGGAAAAAAAGTAGTGAGTTTTGAAAAGAAAAATACAAAACACATTGCATGCATATTTTTCGATGTTGAAAGGAATCAATTGTGCAAAATGATTAAATTCCATCGAGACAGCTGTTTCGCACTCGACTCGAGGCAGTGGCGCATATATCGCACCCTTGCTACAAAAGTGCCACAACTCAAAAATTGTAATTTTTGAGTTATGACCGTCATTAGACGTAGTTTACACGTCTCTACCAATCTTCAAAAGAGCCAGAAGTTGCATTGAAAAATCAGCCGCCAAAGGGCAGTTATGGCGTTCTGTTGTTATCAAGATGCATAGGACCCCTTCCACTGAAATGCCACATCTTGAGTTGTCGTCCAGCCGTCGTAGAGTAACGTGCGTAACTAACGATCATAGTTTGAGATGTATCGGTCTTCATATTGACAAATTCAAAAATACAGTAGCCCCTCGTTATATCGCTCATTCGGATATATCGCTCTTTTCTTTTGTCTCCCCCCCCCCCTCCAAAAAAAAAAAAACTTTTAGTTCGAAACCATTTTTGAGAAAATATGTAAGGTGCTCAGAAAAGGTCTCTTTCTGATTTATTTTGTCATCAATGAACAAAACGAAAGTTCTGCTATTCTTCTGAATTCGCTGAAAAGAAGCAGCAAATTCCAGTCACCCAAACTTGCATACTGCAGAGACAGTTTGGAAACCACTGAACACTTTCTTTTGTATTGATACAATGAGTGAAAAGCATCTGTTAGTAATGTGTAGTAGTAATCTGTAAAAGTTATATTTTTTTGTTACTTTTGACTGAAAAAAAAATGCTAATGTTCGAATAAATGAATTTTTATGTATGTGTACGTATAATTTACTTACATGCTGGATAGAAAACTATTTTTAATGACCTCGGTTATATCGCGCTTTCGGATATATCACGCTTTTTTTCTTGTCCCCCGAAAAGCGTGATATAACGAGGGGTTACTGTACTAAAATGTGCCGAGTCAGCCCGGGAACAGTTTTTTGCAATTCCTGGAAAACGTAGTTTTTTGAGTTGTGGCACTTTTGTAGCAAGGGTGCGATATGGTAAACTTGTGGAGGACGCCGGTATAACCACCCTTTGAATCCCCCCACTCTTTCACTTTTTTCTCCTTTTTATTTTTCAATATAAAATTATTGGAGGGCTATATGCCAGGTCTTCAATCCTTTAAAGGTAACTCAATTTTTGCCAGGTGTAAAAGAAAGATGAAAGAGAAGGGGTTGGCCCATTACGGAACTTTTTTCGAAATTGCAGAATTTTAATCTTTCATGACATTAGGGGCTCCAGACTTCTATCGGAAACTTTCTGAAACTAAAGCTATAAATACGCAATTTAACTATCTCTGATTAAGTATCCAGATTGGAAATTCTGTTGAGATTCGGGGAATTTCTCCGGAAAATTTTCGACACTCAAATTTTACTTACAGAGGAAAAATGGAGAAGTGGAAGGGATTGCCTCCCGAAATCTTAAATTGAAGTGAATCATCTCTGGAAGGGAAGAATTCGGAGATTGGCGACCTATTTTTCAGAGATTTACGATAAAAACGCAAGTTCTGGCTACCTTTGGAGACGTTCAGCGGGGAAGAAAATTTTCAAAATTAGAAACGCAAACGATCAATATTAGTCTATTTTTAAAGTTGGAGAAAAAATAGTGGTTCGGAAACATTCCATTGGAAATGTTATGGAATTGTCCTATAAATATGTCCTATAAATATATTTTAGTATCGTTAATGACATTAGAAAAGTAATCGGGAGCTACTACCAGTCAGAAATGTTGTGGTATTGAAGGGTAAAAAAATACATAACTATATGCGGTAACTCGTTGAAAGGATGTGAAGGGGTTGGTCTTTTTTCTCCCCCTCTCTCTCTCTCCAGGAATTTTTCTGAAAAAATTAAAGGCCTGATATGAATTTTTAGTCTATGTTTAATAATGCTAGGAGAAGAAAAAAGGTTTGATAGCTCTTCCGGGAATTTTATGGCGTTTGCGGCTCAAAAAGGATATTTTAAATTATCTAAGATGTTGTTAAGTAAAGGTGACAAATTCGAGAACTCTCTGTTCTAAACACATTCAGAAATGATCTTTGAAGGCGTTAGAACAATTAATGGGAGTGTAGATATCTTTTTCAGAAATAGTTTGAATTTTCAATCTCTAAAATGTTGCTTTTCGCTATTGACAAAAATTATTAGAGAAGAGGTGGATTGAAAATTTTCCATTGCTGAAGTTCCAAAAGTGGAGTTTTAGGATAAAAGTAAATAATTCATCGTTAAAAAAGCACAAATGCGTAGGAATACGCAGACACGTGTTTTGGCATTACAAGGAACACTCCTTTCAACTCACAAAAAACGAGCTTTTGGATGTTACTTGTTATAAAAACTTTCCCTCGTTAATAATAACAGAAAAATATTATAGGCAGAAACGGAAACTAACAAGTGACTAATCAATCGCATTACACATTTGAGAATAAAAGTCTAAAATGGAGGTGTATCATGGAGATGTTTTGCTAAGAATTGCTTTTATGCTAAGAATAGCCTTAAACATAAATATAAACAAGTGAAAATTATTGCTTCCAGAAAATATCATTGCAATGCTATTCAAAATGTTGTTTAAAGATTCCAGCCAATTCGTTAATTCTTTACTTTTACTTTATTACGCTTATTATTTACTTCTTACATTTTAACATGCAGCCATTCAGAGGAAACGTTAAGTGTACTTTGTTTTATTCTACTTGGAATGTTAGCGACATGTTGCATACACAACTTTTTTCTTCTTTTTTTTAATACAATTGAAAATGAGTTAAAGTAAGAGCAATAGCAAGCAAACGTTATTGCATAAATGGTGTAAACAGTTTGCTTGTGTGTGTGAGTAGTCGCGCTCGTTTCCAGCGAAGTTCAAGCCATCAAATAAAAATGTCGTTATAGACGAAATTTCGTTAGAAAAATTTAAATACAGCCAAGTACAACGTTAAGGGGAATTAAACCTAATAGTTTACATATAAAGCCACCATATGATATGCCACCATCTAATTATCATCAATGCAAAATGGTCCCAATGTAAACGAAACCTTTTTTTTTTCCTAAACGTATAGCTGATTGCTAAAAGAAATTTGCACTATGATTTATATCTTCACTCATAGATGGCAGCGCCATTCGTTGTAGTTGTCAATAAGTACACAAAGAATAGGTCTAATAGAATTTAGAAAATAGTTTTTTTTTTTTTTTTTTTTCGTTTTCAGTGTTCTCATTAGAAGTTAAGATGTGAGTCTCTAAAAATATTTTAAATGATGCTTTACTTTTAAAAGTTGATAAAGCAATAAGAAGTTATGGCACCCCCCCCTACCATCCCCTCAAAAAAAATCCCGATATTTTATATATAACATATTTATAGGCAATTCTCCATCTTTATTTATTTTAGAGAGATTAAGGGCTAAATTTGTAAATTTGACAAATATTATGAACGTAATTTGATTATTCGCTTTCCTTGATTTTGGTTCATTCATCAATTGATTTATTAATACTTCATCATATTTATCACCTTAACCCATTTATGCCCTGTGGCCTAAAAACGAGGCGCTTGTTAGTTACTGCATATAAAAAACCTGTAATGGGTATATCGTTTTACCAAAGCTGATTTTCACAAGTTAAATAGTCCGTCTTCTTGAGAAAACTAGATAGAACCACTAGTTGGACATCAGGGTTTATATATTGACAGCTATTTTCAGACAAATCAGTCAAGCAACGATACAGCATGGGTAGCCACAGAAAGTAAATGTTTTTTGCGAACTTATTTTTTCATAAAACTAAACTATTTTAAAATGATTTGTTTAAAATTGATCACAGATGCCTTCTGTAATGTTACTTTGCAAAAGTAAAGTCAAGTAAGGTCATATTTTGCGCACATATCTGTCCAGTATTCCATAAACAGGATGTTAAATAACTTAATAAATATGGCAACGGCGATCTATTTTACGCCTAAAGTATATGTAAACCATTCCAAGCAAGAGTTTTAAGTAGATAAAAATTGAAAAAAAAATGTCAAAAAAAACTTGGGCATAAATGGGTTAAATCAAAACAAATATGCTAAAAATGCTAAATATTGACTTTAAACATTCTCTTGAATTAATTTTTCAATTAAGTTTCGATTTAAATTTATGGAATAAAAGGTCCATAGTTAAAAAACTTCCAAAAAATCAATCATCCAGAATATTAGATTTAATACACACAATATTGACTTTAAACATTCTCTTGAATTAATTTTTCAATTAAGTTTCGATTTAAATTTATCGAATAAAAGGTCCATAGTTAAAAAACTTCCAAAAAATCAATCATCCAGAATATTAGAAATAATACACTTTGCATCATTTGATTCTCAGTCTATCTTTAACATCCACATGCTTATAACTTTTGAACTGGATGGTAATAGCATTTTAGCACATATTGTATCTGAAAAGGCTAAAAATATTATTACCTTGGTTAATACCTTGTACAGTTTGAACAAAGGTTCATTAGGGCAATTCCACGGTAACTTGCGTTACATTTTGACCAACTCTTATGCAGTTAGCTCCTTAGTACAGACAAATATTGTTATAAAAACCTTGTACAAAAGCATTCAGTGAAAATGCCAGTCAAAAGCAAAATTAAAATGCAAAAATATTCGATGCACTTAAATTTTACAAAATTTAGCAGTCAAAAATAAGGCAGTAACTTACGTTACACAAAAAGGGAACGGCGTAATATGAAAATTGGTTCTAAGGCAAATTTCTGCTCTATTACAGCTGTTTTCTAGTTTGAAGTATAATTTATCAGTTTCTTATAATATTTAGGAATTAATTTTTATAAATTTAAAATTTTATTTAAAAAATTGAATTTTATGAGAATTTGTAACTGGGTAACTGACGTTACAGTAACTTAAGTTACAAAATTCACTTACAAGCATATATTTATTACAAAAACTAATGAATGAAAATTACAGCTTAGTTTAGATCAAAATACTGAAAATTAACAATTATGAGTTAAATTTACAGAAATTTAATGCCAAACTTAATGATCAATCAAAAATATTACAAAACATAAGACTTTTAAATGCATACTGACCGCTGGTATTAACAAGTTCAGGTAATTCTATTTTCGAATCATGTTTTCTCTTATAATAAATTTCCTCTGTCGTTTCTGGCCATTACTGATTGGTTCCAACAGCAGCCATTACTTTTACTTTAAACTCGTTTTCTTCAATAATCGTCACAACTCAAGGATACAATGTATTTTCGTACTTCACCACAATACCAGTCACCAGCTTTTATCTCTGTTTTTTCTTCTTGTTCCTTAAAATACAACTAAACGAAACCCTACATTTTGTTCATTTCTGGTTCTTAAATGGTCATTGTGAATGTGCGGATCTTCAGAAAAGTTTTTGATACATTTTGCTTTTTCTAACATATTTCAATACTATCAAGAGTGACTTTTATTTATGAATGTGTAATATCCACATGACTTTTCTCATACCCCTTCTACCGCACATCTTTTCTGCAGAGTTCAGTGGCATTTTAATGCAAAACAAAATATATTTCAATTGAAAGAGATAAACTATTTTTATATTTGTTTTTTCCAAAACATATTTGATAACTTTAAATCATAACAGAAGTCATTTTAGAATAATTCATAGTACATTACCTGCTAAATATTCTGAATGCAGTGATATTGTTTAAAGAGAATTAATATCTTAATAGCCAAAAAGAAGCATGTAATTTATAATAAAGGTTTATTGTAATCTTATTAAAAAACAGACATTTTAAGAAATATGAGTAATCTAAATTAAGTAAATACAGTAGTACAATTAAAAGAATTATTGAATAAATTACTTATATTAACCACATAGGTTTTATTTACAATTTACTTTATTTCGAAACGCAAGTATTAAAGTTCTACTAAGTTGACTTACGTTATCTGCATATGTGGGTAACTTACGTTACACGTTTTGATTGTAGCACAAAAAATTAAATAAACAATATTCAAAAGAAAAGTACTGTTATTTGCTTAGTACACATCTATAAGATAGAAAATATAACATAGTTAACATTGTATTGCCCTTTCTTTATTTGCTGTAAAAACTTTAACATGTTTTTGGTAACTTACGTTAAATAGAACAGTGCCTTTTTGAAATTGACATAAATCACTTAATTAAATTGAAAACACTTGTTTCATCAATTCACAATATTAATTTAAAGTTTAATAAACAACAATCTTCCTTTGTCACATTTATCTAATGGAAAAAATTGAAACTTATCAATGTTGAAAGTTTGACCATTTGCTTCACTGAAAATAAAATAGTTTAATACCAACTTCAAAGTATTGCCGAAACTAAAAAACTACATTCCTAACAAAAAATTGTTATAAATAAGAAACTTCTAACATTTTTAAACCAAAAAATATGCAGAACAGTCACATTACTCGAGTTTGATTTTTTCAACGCTTTTCCACACTTGCATGGAATTGCCCATTAGATGTAGTCATAAAATGAGCAAATTTGCACAATATTGTCAAATGTGACTCGATATAATTCTGTAGGGGGGGGGGGCAGTCTTGTGCAAAACGTGTCTATTTGCCAGGGCAAACTCTGACTTACTTCTTTAATTTTAAACTATTGCGAGAAAAATAAATACTAAACGCGCAAAAATCAGCAATAGCTAAAAGTTAAACACTCGGATTTTTTACGTGACGCTGTATGCACAGTTTCTAAAAATCCTTTACTAATTACAATTTTATATATAAATTTAATTTCGTATATGAGCGATTCCATACCAAATCACCGAATGGGGGTCGCACGACCGACTCGGATTTTTTTTAAATTTGGTACACAGATTGATGGTATAGAGGTATGAAAAAGCCCAAAAGGAAAGTTACCTGCTCCACTTATTTTCTGAGATACTTGCCCTCAAAGTTTGTCCGCCACGTCAAAATACTAAAAAAGTGATGTTATTTAATCATTTTTTATAAAAAATTGTACTCATGCAAAATAAAAGTGTTAGATATCTATGGAAACTAGTTACTCCAAGCATTCTGAAAAAACATACTAGAACGTTCATAATGAAAATCGCCAAGGTACAGGGCTCTTTGAAGTTGTCACCACAAAAACTTGATTTTGCAGATTTTGCTAAAATTCAGGCATTTATTACAAAAAAAGGCAAACAAAACCAAAGGTTTTCTCACTTTCTGGTAGTGTACAGGTCCTCCCTGTAAATTGCCACGCAATAAATTTTTTGGGTTTCTCACTCCTTCTTGGAAATATTTTAGCTTAAAGATAAGCCGTAAGGCAAAAAATGCGTTTTTGGCCATCTTGGCAGCCATTTTTCTCATAAAGGGGGAGCAATAGAAACTTTAATTTTTTTTTAAAACAAGCCTTTGATATGTAAGCTATTCACAGGAAAAGAGTTTACTTTTGGTTATTTCCTCCATTAAGAGATATCCTGCTGACAGTATATGCATGTTTTTCACGACGACCATATGCTTTTGTTCCCCCTCTCATGGACTTAAATTTAATTAAACCAAAAAATAATGATATATTTATTACTAGTTGTATTATCTACCCAATATGTCATGAAATTTAATTTATTAAATCATTGAACAATAAATTAGATAATTGATGAAAACAAGAAAAAGTATTTCTCTGATGCCTGAGCATTATGCATTCATAATTATAAAGCACTAAATACTTTCTTGAGAAATTAATTAACATAAATGAGCTCTAAATATTTATATTATAAGCAATACCCAATCTTGTGATTGGGATACTCCTGTTTTTAATTGAAGAATTTCTTGAATATCACATGAATATCAGGAAAATAAATGAGGTCTTTTCGTTTGATGTAGTATATTTTATGACAAATTTCATTTGATGGGCTACTAACTGAGCATGGTGATAAAGAGCTATTAATTTCAGCATCGAATTCCATTTTACCTTATTAACAGTTAAATATTTACAAAATAATTAAATAAATAATTTAATATAAAGCCATGCTTGAAGAATTAAAATTAGTGCAACTAATTTATTCCCATACTGAGCTTTACAAAATTGACATGCGTTGAGCACTGATAAGAACTGACAAGAAAAAGTTTACTCACTAAAATATTAGTTCACAGATACTATAAAGCATACATTCTATATTCCACAAAATAATACTGCAACAAAGAACAAGGGTATCCTCCTGTTTATAGCCATCAATCAGGAACATCCAATCACAAGATTGGGTATTGCCTATGAGATAAATATTCGAAGCTCCTTTATTTTAATTGATTTTTCAAGAAATTCTTTAGTACCTACCCCTTTATACCCTTGTTTTTTGTTGCAGTATTATTTTGTAGAAAATAGAATGTACGCTTTATAGTATCTGTGAACTAGTATTTTAGTGAGTAAACTTATTCTTGTCAGTTCTTATCAGTGCTCAACACATGTCAGTTTTGTAAAGATCAGTGAGGGAATAAATTAGTTGCACTAATTTTAATTCTTCAAGCATGGCTTTATATTAAATTATTTATTTAATTATTTTATAAATATTTAACTGTTAATAAGGTAAAATGGAATTCGATGCTGAAATTAATAGCTCTTTATCACCATGCTCAGTTAGTAGCCCATCAAATGAAATTTGTCATAAGGTATCCTACATCAAACGAAAAGACCTCATTTATTTTCCTGATATTCATGTGATATTCAAGAAATTCTTCAATTAAAAACAGGAGTATCCCAATCACAAGATTGGGTATTGCTTATAGTATAAATATTTAGAGCTCATTTATGTTAATTAATTTCTCAAGAAAGTATTTAGTGCTTTATAATTATGAATGCATAATGCTCAGGCATCAGAGAAATACTTTTTCTTGTTTTCATCAATTATCTAATTTATTGTTCAATGATTTAATAAATTAAATTTCATGACATATTGGGTATATAATACAGCTAATAATAAATATATCATTATTTTTTGGTTTAATTAAATTTAAGTCCATGAGAGGGGGAACAAAAGCATATGGTCGTCGTGAAAAACATGCATATACTGTCAGCAGAATATCTCTTAATGGAGGAAATAACCAAAAGTAAACTCTTTTTCTGTGAATAGCTAACATATCAGTGGCTTGTTTTAAAAAAAAATTAAAGTTTCTACTGCTCCCCCTTTAGGAGAAAAATGGCTGCCAAGATGGCCAAAAACGCATTTTTTGCCTTATGGCTTATTTTTATGCTAAAATATTTCCAAGAAGGAGTGAGAAACCCAAAAAATTTATTGCGTAGCAATTTACAGGGAGGACCTGTACACTACCAGAAAGTGAGAAAACCTTTGGTTTTGTTTGCCTTTTTTTGTAATAAATGCCTGAATTTTAGCAAAATCTGCAAAATCAAGTTTTTGTGGTGACAACTTCAAAGAGCCCTGTACCTTGGCAATTTTCATAATGAACGTTCTAGTATTTTTTTTCAGAATGCCTGGAGTAACTAGTTTCCATAGATATCTAACACTTTTATTTTGCATGAGTACGATTTTTTATAAAAAATGATTAAATAACATCACTTTTTTAGTATTTTGACGTGGCGGACAAACTTTGAGGGCATGTATCTCAGAAAATAAGTGGAGCAGGTAACTTTCCTTTTGGGCTTTTTCATACCTCTATACCATCAATCTGTGTACCAAATTAAAAAAAAAATCCGAGTCGGTCGTGCGACCAACTTTTTTTTTTTTCGGTGATTTGGTATGGAATCGCTCATATATCTTTTTCCTAGAGTATTTTTCTGACAGGAATAATTTCGGACCTTAATATTGTGCAAAATAACAAGTTTAAAGTACTTTTACCAAAAAAAAAAACTAAAAACGTATATCACACGTTCTACGGTTTCATGTGAAGTTATTTTATTTTCTATCAATGTAATCAAATCAATACCAGTTATTGCTATTATGTATGACTTTAAAGTTCAAGAATCAGCCAAATCCCTAATCTTTTAACACTCTTGTCATTAATGTCGATGAATGTTAGATTTAATTTTTACTCTTATAAATTCAACAGCGCACTCTCGTCATTTTTAAACTTAATCCAATATTTTAGTTTTTAATCCCTTTAACGCTGATACTTCTGAATATTATAGTTAATCATTACTACTGTGATTCCTAAAGTTACTTATTCTAAATATTTTCAAATGTAAGTTAAGTTTCTCATGTTTTTGTCCTTCATAAGTGAAACACCTTTAAATACTATTAAGAATATTAATCGCATAAAAAGTTTGACTAAATCTTATTATTTCTCTCCTATTCAATATTAAGCCGAATAATTTAACCATTTTTTAAAAAGTATTTGCACTGAACATCAACCCTAGACACTGAGCGTGTCTCGTGTTATCTAAAACGTTCATTGCTTTCATACAAAAGAAAAGATTTTCTACTAAATAATATAGCAAATAATATTAAACGAACTAGTTTTGTTTAATACTAGGGATGCACCGATTAATCGGCCATAATCGGCCACTTTGCCGATTAATCGGCTGAAAAATATTTTTCAGATATTAACCTTTAAAGTATACTTTCACTAGGAAACTGATAAATAATTTTATTAACAGTAATAATAATCCTCACAGTTGATAAACTCCTTAGTGCTTTCAGATATCTTCCAATTTTCAAAGAATAAAAGTATTTAATTAAATTGCTACCAATAACTAAAATATATGAATTAAAAGTACTCCTAAATTGGAGTGTTCACCACACACTCCCTCTTCCCTCCTTTTTTTTATAAATTTTTATTTCCAATTAGCACAACTAACAATGTGTTAATAATATTATTGACACTAATATGAAAATTGGCTCTAAGAAATTTCATAAAATATTGAAATCATTTTGTGAAAACTAGGAAAATGGGGAAAAAAATCTTCTCCCAGAAATAAATTACTTACTATTTCTAAACTTGGAATTGTAGCAGAGATAAAAAACATAAAATGTAAAATTGGTAATAGAAAAACAATTATCCTTATCATTAATCGGCTCAGCCGATTAATCGGTAATCGGTAATCAGCCAATTTACTTATCGGTGCATCCCTATTTAACACTAAACGAATACCGCGAACGGAAACTTAATGCTAAACTAAAATTTAATACTAAACACAAGGTTAAACGAAAAAATCACGTTTTATCAGAAAAGTTCATCGCTCTCATATCAACAGGCTCACTTAGTTAGTGGCCATAAAGATGCAATTAATTAGGACTTCGTTGTACAGAATGATGAGAAATTTGATGCTTGACCAGAAAAAAAAAACGGAAAAAAAGGACGCAACTAAATTCTCAGAATTATTACTATAAATACTGCTTTAACTCACATTTATCGGATAAGATTTAGTGACTAATTTCCTAGAATCAGTAATAGAGAAACTAGTTTCTTCATTAACACTGATATAGGATTGGATAAACGGATATGACGCTCCTAGTAATTTAGGAGGATCATATCTAGAAGATCTCAGTATTTCAATATACTAACCGCATTTTTTGCAGTTGAAAATAGTTTTGGAAATATTTCATTACAAAAAATGCGTATAACTTTGTCTAATAGCTTCGCAGAAGCAAATTTGATTTTAGTACTTTTCGCTTATTATGTAAAATCACACGAGAGAAGAAAGTCAAGGTATTTAGCAAAATCTGATACTTAACTTTTACACTGTAAAAAATAATCTTTTTACAGTATAATACAGCTAATTTTATAATAATTTTAGAGTAACAAACTGTAAAATTGCTAAGTTTACAGAAATAAACTGCAAAATTGCTAATTTTACAGTAATAAATTGCTAATTTTACAGTAATAAATTGCTAATTTTACAGTAATAAATTGCTAATTTTACAGTAATAAATTGCTAATTTTACAGTAATAAATTACAAAGTTGCTAGTTTTACAGTTTATTACTGTGTATTTTACAGTTTTAAACTGGAACCTCTGCTGCTAGTATTATACTGTTGTTTTTACAGTATAAAGCAGCTAATTTTATTTTTATAATCTGTGAAAATGGGTAATTTTACAGTAATAAACTATAAAATAGCTAGTTTTACAGGTTATTACTGTACATTTATAGTTTTCAACTGAAACTTGTTTTCAGTATTATACTGTAAAGACAACAGTTTCTTTTTTTTTGCAGTGTATAAAAGAAATATAGACATAGTGAACTTTAGATATTAACTATTAAAAAAAAATACAGCAAAGGAATTGTCATAAATCTTGTTTCGGTTGGATTGTTTCATGTACTGAGATTTACGCAAGGTGATTTCTTTTACTATACATTTAATAAGAACATATTTTTATTTAAAATGTAAAATAGTACGAGAGTAATTAAGTAGTTCAATAAAATCATTTGTTTCAGAATTATTTATCATCAGAATTATTTGAACTTTATGCCAAATGGGATTTCGGAAATATCTAACAGAACGTAGTAAGCAGTTTCAATGTGTGTTAGCTGAAAAAATATAACTTTAGTTTTTGAAATATACATTTTGCAGCTTTTTAAAATATTTCCATACTAATGAAAAAAATTCGTTAAGTTATTTACACCAAGTACAAATACTCCATGCAAGAAGCTAAACAGCTTCACAAGCCTCAGAGGACACAGAGTTTAGCCCCTTGCCTTCGTTGGAAACACAGGAAATATTTACGTTATAAAGGGGAGAAAATTACATCCGGGGCGAAAGTAATTATCGAACCTGCTGCCTCCATTCTATTGTAATTTTCAGTTCACCCCCCCCCTAATGTTTTTTTTTTTTTTTTTAACCTCGAGTTAATACCATTGTGTCCGTATTCATTTATAACGGAGTTTTCCAAAGTGTGGTCCGCTGTCCCTCGGGGGTTCGCGAGCTCATGCCAAGCGGTCTGCTGTGCTATCCTGCAGAAACGTTGGCATTCCCAGGTAGAACAAATAACCTTTAAACGTTTTATAAACGTTTTTAAGCAGTTGTTACAATGATAATAACCATTTTACAACCTTTAAAAAGCGAAGTGTGCTACTTGGGTTAGTTAAAATTTAAGGACGAGTGACATTATTTTTATCCGAAACATAAGAAAGTTTCGTGCTTTGTTTGTGTACACGCAGAGCGTATCCCCCCCCCAGAACCCTTGATTTTAGCACATATTTAATGACACATGATTAAGTTTCGAATAGATTTTTCTTTCATAATTTAAAATGTAAGTAAACTGCGAATAATGGACTGTTGTTTTTACAGTATAATTCTGGCAGCCGAGGTTCTAATTTAAAACTGTATAATGCGCAGTAATAAACTGCAAAACTAGCGATTTTACAGTTACCGGAAAGTAAGAGATTTTACAGTTGATTGGCTTAAAATTTAGCTGTATTATACTGTAAAAACAACAGTATAATACTGGCAGCAAATGTTCCAGATTGAAACTGTAAAATGTAGGGTAATAAACTGTTAAATTAGTAGTTTTGCAGTTTATTACTATAAAATTAGCTTGTTAACAGTTTATCACTATAAAATTAGCAATTTTTACAGTTTATTACTATAAAATTAGCTGTGTTATACTGTAAAAACTACATTCATTTTTTACAGTGCAATGAAAACTAGACAAGAGCACTAAAAATATACGGAACAATGAATACATTTCATAGAAAGTAAAAAAAAGTTATAACATATTAGTAAAAAAAAGATCTAAATGTAATAAATCAAGGCTTTTTTTTTGGGGGGGGGGGGGTTCTAAAACTAGTAATTTTTAAGAGGGATGTCCCTGGAGGGCTGGACTTTCAACACACTTTGCAGAAATAAATAAGACTTCATATAAAACAGAACATACGTTGTTATAATTTTTAATTTATAAATATATTATGTCACAAATTTACAAAATTTCGATAGTACTTTAAACGATTTTTGATCTCCTTTGCGTAGTAATTTATTAAAAGAGCATGTATATATACGAAAATAAATACTATTTATGCCGTATTTTCCCCTTTTTGTTTAGACCTTAAAGAAAAAGCTTTAAAAATGTAAGATGCATTTAATAAATATTCTTAAGTGAAAATGCGTGATTTTTTAAAAAAAATTCATAACTAACTTATCTGCATCCAGAAAAAGAAATAGAAAAAACTGATGGAAACTTAACTTCATTACTGAGAAACATCACAATCGTGGTTGCCGCACTGGTTTATCTAATTAAGTGGCTTTTAAGCGGCTTATTTTCTTCATTTCTTCGAAAGCTGAATAAAGGTCAGAGGTTGTAAATATCAATTTTTATTTCGCTTCCATTAATAATACATGTATTGAAATCAGTGAATCCCGAACGTTTTTGAGCATGGAATCACTTTCTTTTTAATTAACTTTCTCACTAGTTCTTATGAAAGAAGTAGGAGATAAAAATACATTAAAAAAAGAAAAGAAAAATGTTTACCTATAACAAGTGCCGTGGCGTAGCGTAGGTCACGCTGAGACGTGATAAAAGTAAACAAAAAACGCATGTAAATAACGATCATTTAAGCATCGATTTTGCTATAAAATGAACATATTACTTGAAAATACAAATAATTATGCACATATTATGCAAAGCACGTTTCATGTTTTTATGGAATTTTTTTGAAAAAGCAAGCTTGTTTGCTTTCTTAACGAATTTGCTTTTATCTGCTATTCTAAATGTTTAATTTGTCACGTTGTATTTTTTTTCACTCGTAACAAGCAAATATAACGAAATATGTTTTTAACAACAAGCATGATCCCACCTAGAGTAAGCCGGGACACTACGCCCCATCTAAGGGGAAACATTTATAAAAACTTCGCTGCTAATAGAAAATGGAAAATTGCACCTAATACCAGCCACTTTGAGGCTTATTACTGTAGCTTTCTAAATTAAGGTAGATCATTATATGACTAACATACCAAGAATCAAAATTAACTTTTAATTAAGAAAATGAGATTTCACGCAATTTTGTGTTTTAAACTCAACGCAATCATTACATTCTTGATTTCACATCGCAAACGTTTGAGAAAACTTTCCAAAGAAGTCTATTTACATTCGTGAAATGATATCTAATGTGTGGCACAGTAGCGTGCGTAGACTTAAGTGCCCCCCTCCCTTTACTAAAATTTAAAAATTTCTCTGGATCGCGATCCCTCAAACCTCTTGCCTTCCACCCTCCCTGCGGGTGCGCTATGTACGCCACTGGTGCGGCATGTCATTCTATTGAATCATTAGTAGGGCAAATAACCTGTAATTAAGTGGGGCATTTTACCGTTTCGTTTAGGTTACTCGTCCAATCCACTAGTGCTCAAACAAAAGCCGATGTGGCCACAATCAACGTGAACAGCTTTTCTTATGATGATCTCTTATTGTTTAACCCGAAAAGTCAACAGTATAGCGGAGAGAACATTGTATGTATTAAAGTTCTCAGAAATATTTACTTAGGTTACATGCTAAACAATGCTCAAATCCCCTTTAGGTTTCCAGTAAAATCGTAATTATTGGAAGAAAATTAATATATGCTATTTCCGACACTTTGGATACCAATACCTCAAAAAAAAAAAAAAGAAAGCCCACTAGTGCACTGTGTTTGGGTAATAATGAAAACTAATGACTAGGGGGCGTGTAAACCTGAATTACCCAATATTTTTAATACCAGAAGGGTTAAGAATTATCCGAAGGAAATTTTATGAATTTTGTGCTTACGCCTTAAAGTAGTCAGAGCAATAGTTTTGAAATGCTGATCTGGAAACAGATATTATAAATCAGGGAAATGATAGCAAGAGAAAGATGAAGCATCTAGAAGCAATTCTATCTCATGACGAACTTTTTACTACTTCTTCAGATAATAGATTATTACCTTGACACGGTATATAATTTATTGTCATTTATTTTCTTCAGTAAACCTAATACTGTTCTTTACGAATGAAACGAAAATTGCTTCACAATGATTCTGAAAATCGTTAAAATGTAGAAGTTCTTCGTCATGTATTGTTTAATAGTCAACCGTGCAAAAAAAAAAAAAAAAAAAATCGTCTTTTGAACGTATGTTACGCAATTACATACTAGTATATCCCATTAATGAATCTTCAATAGTATGTAATATATATTAATGATACAAAAGACAGATGCTTAATCTTGCATCATTTGCATTGCGCCCAAAAACCTGATTTATATGAAAGATTATGATTCAAGGGCAACCGCATCATCAACTGAATAAATAGGTAATAGGAGGACGGCAAAAGTGAATGTTTTATGCGCAATTTGCAACTCTGGTGTTTCTCATGGTTTTTCCTTAAATTCATGACAAAATCTTTCAACAAATCTTAACAGTACTTTGCAGCTCAAATACATAACCTCTTTTGGAAATATGTAACACTCACAATTTTAACAAAATCAAATCGTAATATTCTTACAGGTAATGGTCTCGATCTACTTTGTACACTGTATAATTACTTAAAATGTTTTGATTTAGTAAAATTGTTACATTAAATACATTACTTTTCCTTATAAAAAAAATGTGCTTCTCTTATGCTTCAAGTTCATATCCGTAAATAAAAAGAATTATTTAACATTTTTTGAAATACGTAAAATAAGAACCAATAATTAAAAAAAAATTAAGCCCCATTTATTGAGGGATAAATAAAATAAAAAGTATTTTAAAAGGAAATACTTTTACTAAATATGCTTCTATAAACGTAAAAAAATCTCTGATGTTTACCTTTATGTATATTACATTTCATTTTAGAGTAATGATTTAATTACTTGTCTATGAGTTCTTTAAGCTTTACTCATTTCATTTTAATCAGCTGTGTTGCTATAGTTCAATAGTATCACAATATAAGTATCAAAATTAGCTTTGTACGTTTCATTATTCAATTAAACTTTTAATTAAAGAGCTTTTACTATTAAGTAATAAATCAATCATTGTAAAAAGTGTTCATATTTTTTTATGAACCTTTATCTCACAATTTAAAGGTCATATTTAAATAAAACAAATCAGTTTTTAAATTGAGAAAAGAAATAATATCATTTATGATTCAGTAAAATTGTGGGCCAATTTCTTAGTATAGCTGTCTACAACAACTTAATAAAACCAATTTTTTTATTAAATAACAGCATTTTCCTTTGAAAAGTATATTGTCGGTAGGAGTCCTAAATAATATTTGTAAATGTAACGGGAGTGTAGTGTATATACGATACACTGTAAAAAATTAAAGTTGTTTTTACAGTATAATATAGCTAATTTTATAGTAATAAACTGTAAAAATTGCTAATTTTGCAGTTTTGAACTGTAAAATTGCTACTTTTACAGTACTAAACTGCAAAATTGCTAATTTTGCAGTAATAAACTGCAAAATTGCTAATTTAACAATTTATTACCATTGATTTTACAGTTTTAAACTGAAACCTCTGCTGCCAGCATTATACTGTTTTTTTCATAGGCCGCTGGCGTACTAAAAAAGTGGGGGTCAGAAGAAATGAGTGGGGGGGGGGGTAAAGGCAGCACCTCTGAAGGTTTTTTTTTTTTTTTTTTTTTTTTGTACAATTTGGCTATATTTTTGTATTTTAGCAGTACCGCCCTGCTAAAAATGACACGTAGAGATCAATAGAAAAATCTATTGATATCGGTAGAGTTCTATTGATATGAATTGATTTCTATAGATGTCTCTATTGGTATCGATAGAAGCTATTGATACCTGTAGCCTATTGATCATAACCTCAATGGATATCCATAGAAACCCTATAGACATCAATAGAAATTTGGTTAGTAGGAAAGCATTTCAATGGATATCAATAGAAGCTTTATAGATATCGATAGAAATCTGGTTAGTAGGATACTGATCCCAATGGATATCACTTAAAGCTTTAATTGACATCAATAGAAATCCGATAGGTTATACTAATTCCAATTGATATCTGTAGAAATGAAATCATTAAGTTTAAACTTAAGTAGTAAGTCTCGGTAAAATTAGTGAGCTGGGAAAGTTTTTAATAATAATAATAAAAAAAGCAGATGATTTTAAACTTTGTAAATAAAGATAACTATAATTTTAAAATAATAAACTTCGACTGAAATTATAACTGATAAAATTCCTGACTTTTTAAAATCTGATATTACAGATTCATAGATTATGCTAGTCATTTTTTTTCCTTTATGTTTGAAAAAAATCAATAGTTTTATTTCAAATCATCGCAGACATATGGTTCAACCATTCATTTCAAAGATATTTTTTAAAAAGATAATTAAAGAAAAACAGATTTTTATTCCTTAAACTGGATACAAACAAAATTGTCCTCTTCATGTGTAAATTGTACATTGTGCGCATTGTGAAAAATGGAACAATTGAAGTTCCATAAATAAGTTTGTCTTTAATCTAAGAATCATTATTTTGAGGGTCTTTTCCATACATTTCCATGTGATGCATAATGAGTCTCGATGCATATCCATTAAAATTTGAGACTTTAATGTAGTGTTATGCCCTGATATGTACAAAATCTTTATGCTGTGGCTAATTAGTGCTATTACATATAAACAGATAAATTCATTTTATTCATTTTTATTTCACTACCAGTTTGTTGGCTATCTTAGCTACATTAAGAAGATTTTTGCCTCCGGCTCGATTATGCCATTCCAAACTGTGGAGTCCCCACTAAGGGAGAAACTGCAATCTTAGGATGCTATGATCGAGCTGTGGGTGCATTTACTTCAGCATATATCACTTATGTTTTGCTGGATATTTTGCACACCAATTGTGCAATGACACACCACCTTGTTTGAGTAGTTCTATCCCTAGTAAAAATGACCCATAGAGATCAATAGAAAGAATTTGTATGGGGGAAACGGATTACGGATATCAATACTGATAAATCAGTAGAGACCTATTGATATCAGTAACGAACAAAACAAGATCCATAGCATCTTTCAGTGATATCAATAGAACAAAACCGTAGGATCTATAGATATCAATAAAGATCCATAGCATCATAGAATTAAAACATATATATACGGGAAATGGCCAACGGATATCAATAGAGCTAAATCAGTAGAGGTCTAGTGACATCAGTAGAACAAAACCGTAGAATCAATGAATATCAATAGGGATCCATAGCATCTTGTTCAGCTGATATCAGTAGACCTCTACTGATTTAGCTCTATTGATATCCGTTGGCCATTTCCACGTACAATTTTTTTTATTGATCTCTACGTGTCATTTTTAGCAGGGCGATTAAATGAATTCTAAAACATGCAGAATATGACCAGGAAAGGCAAATAGGCCGTGAATGGCTAACATAAACATTCCCCCTTTCGATTAAAAATTCTATTCTTGTGAAATAACATGAAAAAAAAGTTCAATTTTCTTCTTGTTTTTGAAACTTTCAGCTTTTATTTTGCTTAAATAAATCAATCCCCTGAGTAAAAAATCACTTTTCACTTGACCATTACTTTTTAACTTTGAAAAGTAAAAGGGCAAGGTCCTTTCACTCTTGGAAGTGAGGGGGCAGTCGCCCCCCTTGACCCCTGTACGAGCCGCCTATGGTTGTTTTTACAGCAGAATTCAACTAAATTTTACAGTATATCACTGCAAAATAAGCAATTTTACAGTTTAGTACTGTAAAAGTAGCAATTTTACAGTTTATGACTGCAAAATTAGCAATTTCTACAGTTTATTACTATAATATTGTAAAAAAAAAATTCCTTTTGTACAGTGTGTCGTAGATACACTACACACACGTAACATCGTAGATACACTACACGCCCGTAACATCGTAGATACACAACATACCTGCAAAAACTACAGTAATACTGGCAGCGGAGGTTCCAGCAGAGGTGCCAGCAGAGGCTCCAGTTCAAAACTGCAAAATGCCCGGTAATAAATTGTAAAATTCGCAATTTTACAGTTTATTACCGTGAAATTAGCACTTTTGCAGTTTATCACTGTGAAATTAGCAATTTTGCAGTTTAGTACTGTAAAATTAGCAATTTTTACCGTTTATTACTATAAATCAGCTATATTATACTGTAAAGACAACATTCATTTTTCACAGTGCTGTTGTTATTCGGAGGCGACGATATAAAGAGAAAAAGAACTCGCGAGTGAAATTATAAATTGTACTAAAATTACAAAATTTAAAATGGTGTTTAAAGTTTGCAATGCGTACCTTTCAGCCTATTCTTAGCTGATCTTTTGTCGTCTTGTTAATTTACTTTTAGGTGTCAACTACTTGCCCAGTGCTAATTAATAGTGCGAGTGTCAACGGGTAATGTTACATTAAGTGATTTATTGCAAAACTCATAACTAATCTCAGTAGTTAAGCATGATTCCGGAGAGGGTCGGAAATAAAATTTATCTATAAACTAAAGCGAAAGTTGACTACGAACTGCAAGCTCTAAAAAGTTAATTCCACAACTTAAGCCTTCAGCTAACCTCCAAAATGTTTCAATAACATTTAGCTCCGATTGTAGGATCTTCATTAGTTAACAATGACAAAATTTCAGCCCTAACAGAAGCAGAAACGAAATGTAAGCTCCAAAACAATTTAACGTGTATGCTGGTTAATGGAAAAAAAAATATCGCGAGAGTGATATGAAAAAAATATGATAAAATGTTATCCCTCGGAAAACGAGCATTTTGTACTGCACGTGACAGCTTATTAATATCATTAAAAATAATAGTTAATTAAGGTAATGAACGAAATTTTGTTTCTTTAGAAGTCATAACCTTGTAAGTGATTTTTTCCGCAAAAAAACATTTGCTACCTTTTAAAATTTGCTTTTTGATGAAAAATATGGGCTGTCACATGAGGGGAAAAATAGCGGCTTTTTTCTAGAAGAATCCAAGAGAGTTTTTAATTTTTAATTTTAATGATATATTTTCAAGAAGTCAAAAAAAAAAAAAAAATGGTAGAAGATCCTAAAAAAAATAAATAGAACAGTAACTCGTACCTCTTCAAAACAAGTATACAGTAAACTAACGCTGGCACAATATTCATTACGAAGATAAATTCTCTATAACGAGAATCTTTTGAGGTCCCCATGAATTTGCGTTCAATATTATGACAATCTCTCTTTAAATTCATGGTTTTCTCTAAGACAATCTTTATTCCTATCATTTTGCAATGGTAATGCAACTCCGTATAACAAAAAAAAATTGCATTGTCCTCATCCTTGCTATGTGAAATTCTCTTCGATGACAAGTTTAGAAATTTTAACTCCTTATATCAAATCAAGGATGTTCGATTTTTCTCCTTCTTTGAATGTAGTTGACACCTGTTGGTTTAACTGGTTTAATCTTCTATAATTTTAGTACTCTTTATATTTTGAACATATCAAATCAGGCATAAATTGTCTTTTAAAAAATATATGCAGCAGCTAGATACAACAATACGCTCCACTATAGCGATAATTATATTAGGCTCCTTATGTGTGATTGTATGGAAGCTTTACTCTATTAAAGTACGTGCTCACATCTTACAAAAACATTACAGATTATAGGTTTCTAGAAAATGACGATCGTAATTAGTTTAATTGAAAAAAGTGACTACATACACTGCTCAAAACAATTAAAGGATATTGAGATTTTGGGTTGATTGTGCACCTAAAGACCATTTTGGTTGATTGATACATTATCGACTACACATAGTAAGCTATGAGAGATAAAAATTACATTTGTTTGGCAGAAAAAAAATCTTTTTATTTAGCTTCTGGGTACAAAAGGGAAAAAAAGAAAAAAAAACGCATTTTCTGAAAATGAGAAAAACAAATTAAAAAAGGGTTTCCTTTGAAGAAAACCACTTTTATTAGGGGTATAGTTTCCCCGGACAGCTCTGAGGCGTAGACTCAATAAGGGTATTAATGAAGGGCTGGGGTAATCTGCCTCACTCCTCTTGAAGAGCTCTTTTGAGTGCCTGGAGAGTTTCTGGAGGTGACAAGCGTTCAGCTACTCATCTTCCTAGGATGTCCCAAACATGCTCTATTGGGTTCATATCCGAAGACCACGCTGGCCATTTCATGCGTACGATTCCTTCTTCAAAAAGAAAATCATTCACCAAGTTAGCACGATGTGGCCTGCAATTGCCGACGGGCATTCATGCCAAAGGCGTGGAGTGGATTTCGGACAGTTTGTGTCGAAACACGGCTGCCAGTAGCCGATCAAAGTTGTCGTTTCAGTTGAGTGGCACGCATATTTCGGTGCCTCCGAGCCGATAAAGCTAAATATCAGTCTTCATTGGGCGTTGTAGCCGGTCTACGTCTTTGTCCTGATCTATGATCAGCACTTTCAGTCTCTAGAAAACGGTTCCAGACCCTGGAAACTACACTTTGAGAAATTCCAATGGCTTCCGCCACCTCGGCTTGTGTTTGGCCTCCCTCTAGTCTGCCAATAACTCTAGAAGCTTCTGAATTGGTCAAATGTCTTCGTTGACACATCGTACACATCGGAACAATGCTCTTACAGAACGTCGATCATTCTTTTCTGCCTTATCTTATAGTAAATAAAGAGTCAAATTTAATTCGCTGTCGCTAAAGAGTCATTTTCAACGCAAACTCAAAATTTGTATACCATGAAGAGTGGAAATGAGCAAAATTTACATTTGTAACTCTCTTCTTCCCCTTTTTGCAGAAAAAAATGGTTAAAAAATGTTTAAACCCATTTTTATAGGAAACTTACACTATCCTTTAATTGTTTTGAGCAGTGTATTTTATTTTTGCGCCCATTGCGAATTCGTTAAAAAATCAGCAAACTTTAGCTAGGCCATTTTTTCCGATACTCGTCTTCTTTATCTCGGCAACATTTTAAAATGACTGCGTAAAATATTTGTGCAGAACAAAAATCAACTTAATAAAATTCTACAAAAATATTTTTCACAGTAGGGCAATTCCATGCAAGTGTGGAAAAGCGTTGGAAAAATCAAATTACAGCAATGCGTCTGTTTTACATATTTTTCGGTTTAAAAATGTTAGAAGCAGAGGCGGGTCTAACGGTACGCGGACTAAGCGGCCGCGTGGGGCCCCGTCGACCCGTGATGCGCCATGGGGCCCCGAAATTCTCCTAGAATCTAAAATTCGAATGCACTGGTTTTAGATATAACAGCAACCTGTAGCTAAACGAAC
>JAXGGA010004254.1:0-90648 GCA_038373865.1 Uloborus plumipes | reverse complement strand
ACAATTGAATCGCTTCATTAACTTATAAAATTTTAATCAAGGGTAACATATTAATAGGTATGTATAGTTCGACATTTAAATATCTTTATGGAATAAAATATATCGGGTATTTGAAAAGCAGTGTTTGTTAAACGTCAAGTTTCTCGACAGATTAAAAATCGAAATATATTTTAAGGATCAATTCAA
This sequence comes from Uloborus plumipes, assembly GCA_038373865.1. NCBI lineage: Eukaryota > Metazoa > Arthropoda > Arachnida > Araneae > Uloboridae > Uloborus > Uloborus plumipes. The sequence continues at coordinate 90,462 of JAXGGA010004254.1, read as the reverse complement.
CTGATGGAACAAAAAAAGTAAGCTCTGGCGATAACGAACTCAGCATTTGTTATCAATAACGCCAACGAAAGATATTAGCGACAGCACGAAATGCATGGCATTAAAATAGCATATACATATACGTATGATAAAAACAAATAAGAAAGAAAGAAAGAGTCATTCAGAGTTTCTTTTTTTTCCCTTCCCTTCGCGTTCTGCTGCTTGTTTGTATCTGCACGGCAAAAGAGATTCGCTGCACAGAGATAAATTTCCGTTCGTACACTTTGAAATGATTGTACAAATATGTTGGAAATTCTTAGAACTATTATCAAATGCATGTACTTACGTGAGAATTCGAAGACTAATATGAAGACTTAATCCATTTTTGTAATAAACTCAAGGTGAAATCCAAGACTGTGAAAACACTGAACCGAAAATTCTGTCGTGTCGACATAAACAAGATGTCCGCCATTCAAATGGTTGATGATGATGATGAGACCTCGCGCAGGCGCATTCTGTCAAAGGTGCCTTTTGGTACGGCGAGATGTCTCACTGAGCATGCGCAAGCTTCATTCACCCCAAAGGGTGCCGATGGGAGGCTTTTTAGTGCGGTAAGAGCATTTCAAATTCGCTGTGGCACCCCGTGGCACCTTGCTTTCACCCAAACTTTCTTATTGGCACCCCTGCGTCACCCGTAGTTTTTACAGTGTTATGGCGTTTTGAAAAATCAAGATTTTGAAGGATTTCGCATATGGTCCCTCAAGCGATCTCTCGATGACGTCATGAAATAATGCAAAATCTTGATTTTTCAAAACGTCATAACTCGGTCAATTTTTGTGGTATAAGAGTGATTTTTTTTTAGTTTTAAACGTTACAGTGTCAAGAATGTTTTACTAAATATGATTGGTAGGAGCTTATTTCTCTTACTCGTGCTTGTCTTGAGCAGAATACTTTTGTGTTTGATGGTGTTTACTATCGCATGTCCGAAGGTTTAGCGATGGGTAACCCTTTGAGCCCTATTTTAAGTGACATTTATATGTACTATTTTGAGGTAAAACTTTTTGAAACCATAAAGTTTCCGTTCTATGTTCGTTATGTTGACGATTGCTTTGTTTTGCTTGACCAAAACCAAGTTAATAATGAGCTTTTACTTTCCACTCTTAATTCTATCGATCCTTGCATCCAATTCACCATTGAAATGGAAATGGGAAGTTCTCTTTCATTCTTGGACGTTTTGATTACTAAAAGTAATAACGATTTTATGACTTCAGTGTATCGAAAGCCCTTTGCTGTTACACTACCTCCTCACAACTACTCTTCTCATCCTCGAAACCAAAAGTTGGCCTCATTTAAGGCTTTTGTGTTTCGTGCCTTGAATATCTGTTCTTCATCCAGTTCTTTAAATACTGAGCTTTCTTATTTAAAAGCTGTGGCTCTTGATCGGGGTTACTCGCCCAAGATTATTGATTCTATATATAATAGGCTAATAAAGCCCTCTCATTCTAGCAAGGTTTCCGATTCTAAGGTTGGTTACACCATTGTTTTGCCTTTTTATCCAAAAATAAGTCATCAAGTTGCAAAGATTTTGAAAAAGTTTGGTTTCGATATTTCTTTCTCTCCTGTGAACAAAATTAAGTTTACAAACTTGAAGCATCCCATTGATTGCCAAAGCAACTGGGGCATTTATAGCATCTCTTGCAAATGCGGACTTAGCTATGTAGGCCAGACTAAGCGGCCTCTTAAGCACCGTCTGAAAGAGCATCAAAATTATGTTAAACATAAAGAACTAGCACGCTCTTCCACTGCTCAGCATTGTTGGACTTCTGGTCACTGCTTTGATTTTTCTTCGGCTAGAATTATTTGTAAATGTTCGTCAGTTTATGACCTCGATTTTTGGGAAGCTTACTATATTTGGAAAAATTCCCATTCTCTGGTGAATGATTTTTCCAGTGTTCCATTTTTCCCTGACATCTGGAAGCAATTTTTATAATTTCGTCTTCTAGTGTTTTCTCCCGCGCTTTTTTCTTTCCCCTACTTTCCTTTGCTGTCTTCCCCTTTTCTTCGCTCTCCTGGCTGTTTCGCTGATCGCTGATTGGTCGGTGTTTTCCCGCTCTCGTCGTGAGTTCATACGCACTGGCCCATTTGTTATAAATACCGGGGCCCACGTGCTTCGCGCTCAGTTCTCTTACAGCTTTCATGTTGTTTGCTGAGCTTCTTGCACTGAGGAAGGGGCTCCATTGTAGCCTTGAAATAGCTATTTGCTGTACTTTCTACCTTATTTGTGCTTTATTTACGTTGATTTTTAACTTTAATTATAGTTCAGCAGAAAACTTTTTTGATCATTTTTCATTTAAAATGGATGTTTGTTTGTTTGCCTGTATGTATGTTTGTTCCTTATAGAAATCCACAATTTTCGTCGAATTTTCATTAAATTTGGCACAGAGGTTCCTTGATGCACTAGAATCCACATAAGCGGGTCTTCGACATTTTCAAAAAGTCCAAAAAGCTCAAATTCAATTTTTTTCGTCTCAAAATGGACATTTTCTTTCAATTTTGAATAGATAGAGTGATAGAGATAAGCCTTTAAGCATACAAATTGATAAATTTGACACATTTAAATATGAGTATTTTAAAAACAAAGATTACGATTAACAATAAATTACCAATTTAAGGCGCACCTACTTCAAATATTTTTTTTAGAGCTGTGTTATATTTTTAAGCACCCGAGCAACGCCGGCTGATAAGCTAGTAATACATAAAAATGGCAACACAGAAAGAAACTATTATTTGTACGTTTTTTAAAGAATTTTCTTTTAAACCTGACTCATTTTACCCCACCTGTACCTAGTCATCATTCAGAAATTATAATCTTGCACATAATACTCGAAGTTGAGTTCCCTTTAAATATGGAGCTGGCATGTTACAATATTTATGAGAATTTGGACAATGGAACAACGAGTAGATTGTTAATATAACAATTCTCTGTTGAGTTACAAAATAAGTTGTTCGCTATAAAATGTAGTTATGGATCTAACAAGCGCAGCTTTCTTGAAGCTTTTTAACCGTTTGCTTGATTATCCCGAGTTATCTCGGGCTCGTATGAGTTTCACGTAATTATTATCCCGAGAAAACTCGGGTGAAACTAATTGATTTTACGCCTATAAATGATTAAAAATTCAACTTGAAACCTACATATTTTATTTGTATTGCTTCATTTTCTTGTATTTCAAAATTAATTTTTTTTAAAAAATGTGTTTTTTTCCAAAAAATAAATTTGTAAGGGAAGTGGTTAAATCTATCGTAATCGGAAAATTATAGTCTTCGGGATAAAACAAATTTTCCTTACCTAATCAAAATTTTTCGTTATTATTTAAATGTTTGTTTCGTTTTTACTATTTTTATTGCCTCTTGCTGTTGAGAAAGATACAAAATTAGGCCAAAAGGAAAGATTTTTCTTTCAAAAAATAGTTTTTATTAATAGTATTATTTGATATCTCTTCAAACAAAACTTTTTTTGTTATGTTAGGAAACAGAGGTATTTTCACAAAACTTTTTCAAAGTGAACAAATTTTTAATAATTTACAATTGATATAAACTTTTTTGCTTCGACATGAGTATTAATTGTTCTCAAAAGATTTTGATATTTTTAGGGTTTAGAAGCGTTTCTGCAATACAAATAATTTTTTTTTCATTTAAAACCAACAACAGAAGCAGCAAAAATGTTTTTATTTTTTGAAAAATAGTAAGAGTATGATTTTTAAATTAAAGGAAAAAAAAAAGAAGTTTTGTCAAGAACTAAACGATCTTACTTTTCCGTATATCAACATTGACATTCTAGCATCTGATCAATCTACTTATATTAAAAACTGAGTATCTTTCTAACTATCTTTCTTTCTAACTATCTTTCTTTCTATCTATCTATGTCACGCTTCTTTCTCCTGAACGCCAATGAACTGAAAGTCGAACCAGGTACCGATAGATAGGTAATTTTTCAGGCTTCATTAGTTTCAATTTATATAATTATACGATTTTAATTAGCGAAGATATCAATTAATAAGTAGTCAAATTTAAAGCGATTAAGCCTAATAAATGATTAAATATGAAATCCATTGTTGCAAAACGTGGTTGCTATGAAACAGTAATAACAATGATAATGAGAATTTTGAATGAAGGCTTAACTAAATCAAACACGAAACTCATAAGCGGGCCACTTACGTAGTATTTTTATCGCTAGCTACTTGTAATATTTTGAAACATTCATTTGTTGAAAAGCCATCTACTTATATTAAAAACTGAGTATCTATGTCTGCTTTTTTCCTTTGAGCGAGCTGAACTTACTGAAACTTTCCTCACCATCTTGAAGACGCGAAGCATCTCAATAATTCGAATGATTTCTTTATATAGGAAAAAAGTAAAAGCGTGAAGCGCCTGTTAGCGAACCGCCTTGGCGGGGAGTAGTTTGTTCAAATTTTCCTCACTACTTTCAGGGCACGAAGTGCCCGTGCAACGCCGGGCCACGTGCGTGGTATGCCTTGAAATCGAATGAACACTAAATTATATCAAATAATATAACTTCAGAATGAGGTAAAAGTTAGAGAAGGGGGACGTTATGCATCAACATGCCGCAGGAAGCTAATCTAGCTGCCCTGGCAGCTAGTATTCTTTTAATTATCTGAGACTGAAAATTATGTCAAACATACTTATCTAGCACATAATGCTGATTTCTAAAAATTAAATATGCTTATCTCATCTGATGTCGTGATTATGAAAAGAAAATGGCCATTTGCATTATCACTGGCGGCCAATGTTAACTTGGAGAGAAAATCGACCCATCTACTGTACAAAATATCTAAATCCACTATTTCAGTCTAGAAAATGCATTGAAACTGTGCTGGAAAAAAAACCAAAAAAAAAAAAAGACCAAATTTATGATTAATCAGCAAATTAAATAACATGCTGACTAAACTTCAAGCATGTATGTTCTTTTAGTTTTTGTTTTATTTGCATCACGGGACGCGGGAGCGTCCCGCCCCGCCAAGAAAACTAAACACAAGCCGCCAAGAAATTTCCGTCGCCAAGAAAAATGGAAAAGAGCGACTAAGGACTGTTTACGCGAGTAACCAAACCGGGGTTTTCACCCCTCTGTATCTCAGCCCCATAAAGATCCCTAGAGTTCATTATCTCCAGCGGCCCCTGACGGCACGTACTAAAGCAAAACATCCAGGACCCTCAGGGGGAGGGGTGATAAATGTTATAAAATCGCTATTTTTCGCACTTTTTAAAAAGTGTTTGACAGGGGTCCAGACTAAACGGTAACTCGGATTGAGCTCTGCTTTTGCACCCACATTTATTTTGTCCCAAAGCTCGGCATAGGGGGTTTTTCTACCTTCCACCCCTCCCCCCTCGTTTTTATTTCTCCCCGGGGGTCTTTAGTGTTGATTTTTAGTATGAATATTCTCGATGAGACATTGAGGACGTTTTCCCAAAATTTACCCCCCAGGGTCATCGCACCCCGGAGTTATTAATGCTTAAAATTGGTTCGATTTCTATCTACTAGCTCAGTTCAACATCTGAGCATTTATGTTGTCATTGTTGGGCGACGAGGAAAGGAAACTCAATGATTTATAATTACATCTGTTGCCAGTTTCTATTTGTTAAGAAATAAAATATTTGTAATTGATTTTATTGCATAAGGCTTTTAAAAGGGATCTTCAATTTAGTTCATTTTAATATGAGATCGGCAGTAAGGGTTGGGGTTTTTTTTTAAACTTTTAATTTAATCGTAGTATTGTTAGCAACTAGCTTTGTTTTGCGTCGGTTCGGGTGGTACATTGTGATTGATTTCAAATTTATCCTAGACTGAAGAAGATCCTTGAACTTTTGCACCAAATGCATGCCGCCAAAAGGCTGAGTATTTAAGGTTTTCTTGGCGGGGGATTTTTTTACAACACTGTTGTTTTTGGGGAGATAATGTCTTATTATTTGTATTTGAAAAGGAAAAATTTTATTTTTCGAAAAAACTTCAAGTTTTTAAAAATATTTTTCTTTTATGTGTAGTGATTTAGTTAAGATATATGCAAGTACACAATGTAATATTACTACAGGCACAATGAAGTGTAGTAGAATTACTTTTTAAACATAGTTCTAATTGGCCACTAACAACATCAAAGTGGTCACTAATTTTTCTAGATTTACTGGCCATTGCCGAGTATCAATTATTTGTAGTCTCAAGCTTTAGGTGCCTGTTTTTCTTTTCAAGTTCGGAAATTTCGGTTGGAGGTGAGTTACGTTTAAATTGTTTTTTGTGAAAAGTTCAAGTTTAATTAAGATACAGAACTGCCACTCTCTAACCTATCACAGAAAAATGACATTTCTGCAGATTTAGAGAAATATAGGAGGAACAAAGTTTAAAGAAATAAAGAAATCTCCTCAAACTCATGAGATCTATTTCAAGATAAAGTTCAATACTAAATTGTTATCGGCGGAAAAAGAAGTATGTGTCGATGTGTACTTATGCATTGTATGTCTACTCGTTTGTGTGTGTACAACTATTGCGTGTGCTGTTATTCTTTTTCCTTCCTTCTTTTTCTGAAAGTAAAGCAAATATTTTATTTCAATGCTAAAATTAATCGTAAGCGGTACATTACTTCAACAATATAAACTAACATATTGTTAAAAACAACGAAAAAAACATATATAATGTAATAGATGAAATTACATTGTTGCAACAATGCAATACTTCTACAACAGTGCGCACGAAACCGTGAAAAATCACTTGAAGCCGATGAGACGCATCTGTTGCTGAATTCGAGCTTCCTTTCTCGTAAATTTCGAATATTCGAGAAATTTGAGAACATTTTCTATGAACGTAAGTCAAAACACATCTTAAACTTTCCTCTTACAACAGAATTGTTCAATTTAAAAACACAATTGCATAAATTCCGTTTTTCATTTGATTACTGTTACCGAATGGGAACAGCTTTAGTACTTTCACCGTGTTGGCGACTTTTCGGTTTGACGGCATTTCTTTGGACGCCAAGTCACGGCAGCCCACGGTTTTACGAGATGAGTGGACAGGAACGCATAAAATACATAAGAATACTTTGAAGGGATTTAAAATTTCGGAATTTAATAAAGCACTGAAAAATGCACAATAAGTCAGGGATGAATCCTAGTTTAAGGTCCGGCGATAAATTGTCAAATCCGGCAACCATTGGATGATTGGATTGATTGGTGATTTTAATTGGATGATTGGATTGTTTGGCGATTTTAAGCTAAATGATTGAAACCTGAAGCTACAATCTGAAAAAAATCGCCAAACCCGGACCCTAAACTAGGAATTTACTTAAGTCAGAAATGATAGTATAAAAAAAACATGAAAAATACATAAGAAGTCAGGACAATTTAAAACTTGAAAAAACAAACATAAACCGAAAGCTAATGTTGGTTTTTGGAATTCATCGCATTTTGTTATCTAAAAGCAGAAAGGCAATAAAAGCTATGAAGGACAACCAAAACACATGACTACAATATTTGCGAGGTATCAAACTCGGGGAAGCAATACTGAAGCTATACCCTTTCCTCTAATAGCAGAGTTGTTCAATTAAAAAAAAAAATGCATTTGCATTAATTGTGTTCTTAGAAAAGTAATGGTTACTGTTGCCAAATGTGGTAAGGTTTTTGGTCATGAAATCACATCGCTTAAAACTCTGCCAAACCATTGCATGAAAACAAAAGTAAGATTAAGGTTTCAAAACTATCGGCTCCGTTTCGAGTCGTGTCGCGTTCGAAGGAGATAGATTACTACAAAATGGAACCAGATAGTCTTCAGCGACGAATCCAGATTTAACTCAAGCAATGATGACGTGCGTGTATGTGTGTGGAGACCACGTTGTGTCTGAACAACTTTTATCAGTCAAACTTCAATTATCACTGTTAATCCTTTCCAGACTCTACCGCGACATATGAATTTCCGCGAAGTAGGAATCTTTACTAATAAATAAGTAGGGGCCCCAAAGGGGATTCAAAAAATGCACAGGATAAATGTTTTCAAAGTTCTATGATAGACAAAGCGGAGCACCAAGATGCATCACGAAGACAGGTCCTCCAATGGGGTGTCAGTACTTTTTTTTTGGAGTATAAATCTCAAATAAGTTTACTAGACTAAATCATTTGTTTGTTAATAGTGGAAATATTGTTTTTCTCTTCAGGTATAAACGACAAAATGAACTACGCATTTGCTGCCATTTTGTATGTGATAGATGTTTTGAGGTCCTTTCTGATTGGATATGTGTACTTGAACCTGCTTATATTCATATTTGTATGGAAACTCGTGTTCGAGGAAGAAGAATCGCAACAGTAAGTCTTATATATTTGACCGTATGCAAATAAGTAAAATAAACTATGAAAGTGAATGTTCATAGGTACGAAAAAGCCTACAGTTATGTAATTACACAGAATCTTCTCCTAAATTGATTTTGAAACGTGGTGAACCAAGAAAACCTATTCTTCCTCCTTTAAAGTTTCATAAAAACAGAAATGTTGAATACTGCAGTTCCTCTCTTATTAGGGACCATCAGTCTGGAATAGCCATGAAAGAGCTGGAGGCTAATGTTCTCTCCTCGAAGCTGGTAGGCTCGTGGTGGCTAAAAACCACAAATTTTGCCTTCACTTCTGTACCTCAAAATCAGACTGACGTAAGGCACATTATCGCTATTTTGCAGGATAGACAAAAAAACTTTGCAAGGTGCATACAAGGTTGGGTCTCACGGTCTTTTAAAACTCTTAACAAGTTATGATTGATTTTTTTTTCTCAGAGTTACGTTGATGTGGCTTAACGCAGAATAGCATTCTACACATAACTCAGGAAAACGTAAAAATTTCCTTTTTTGACTTATTTATTAAAAAAAAAAATGCATACATTATATATTTTTGGACACTTGTCTGACCCTGACGTACAGCCTTCGCGAAATGAGTCATGCTATGCCTGCAGATTCTCATCTCAGTTTCAACTTGAGGGTGTCTGACAGAATCAAATATTATTATTATTATTTTTTTGTCTGAAGTAACTGAATATGTTTGCATTCATCTAATTCGCTTTTGTGTATCTCCAGATATGAAAACCAAAACTTGAAGGAAAAAAACTTGGAAATCACAGAGGATTTAAAGCCAAAAATGGAGTCTCAAGTTGAAAATGAACCAGTTCCTACCATGGCCAAAGAAATCGGCGAAAAACATCCCGAAGAAAAAATAAATGCACAGTCCGAAACTGAAACACTTACTGAGCCATTGGAAATAAATAAATCCACACCATCCCAGGTTGTAGAAACAGTGTCAAACATGGCCAAAGATATAGACATAAAACACCCTGAAGAAAAAACAAACACCAAGTTTGAAACTAAACCTCCTTCTGAACCATTGGAACTAACAGAATCCTCACCATTCCACATTGAAGAAACAAACATTGAACCTATAAATGAAAAATATGACATCCAACCCAACGAAACTGAACTCAAATCTTGTCTAAAAAAAACAAATAAAAAACACACAACTAATCGCATCTTCTTCACTTACTCCCAAGAAAGTTGTTCAATTCAACGTCAAAGTATCAAAATATTGCATAAAAGAAAGCAAAAATGAATCAAAAAAAACCTAAACCAAAAACTGTGAAACTTAATACTGAACCTGAAATAACTTCTCAACGAAAAATATGACATGAAAGCCGAAAAAGAAAGATTAGCACTCGAAAAAGCTTGGGAGAAAAACCGAAAAAAAGAAGCTAGAAAAGAAGCTAGACGCATATTTTGCCAACGACTGAAAAGACTGTTTTGTCCATGCATGAAAATTGAAGGTCCTGTTTACATTTAACTCATACCATAATTGAACATACTGTAGAACTCATGACAATAATCACAGTATCTAATCATCAGCATCAAAAAAAAATAAAAAAAATCAACAAAAATACCATCAATAGACTATGACCATAAGAGCCTATAAGGGTTCGGGGGCCGCCTTTAACATCAGGGTTTAAGATCAGGGAAGGGAGGGGGCGGCCCCCTGGGGAGTTGAGAAGCTCACCTCCACGTGGTACTCCCCGGGCAACACTGTTGGCGAACACGGATAACTTTCGGTGATGAAAGCTTTCGCCAAATGCCGCCGAGACCAATTCAAAGTGACTTGAGCATCCTTGTGTAAACCAACAGTGGCTGAGAGGCTTTTAATCTGCAGACTTGGTCAATCTTTAAGTTCAAATCATTCGCCTTTATACAAATACATGATGGACGAGTTTAAGTTGTTTTCGTAAAATGAAGATGGCTGTAGAATCCGTACATAGGAGAATTATTTGGCATGGAACACAATGTCAACCTCCACTTTTCGAGAGACAAAAAAGAAAAAGTCTATTTCTAAAATGTTCAAAAAGATTCTGGTGCTTAATTTTTACGTCAAGAACTGTACTAAAACTATTTTATGAGAGATAAGGTAATAAAAAGTATTTCTTTAAATAGAACTGGTGTTTTAATTTAGAACTGGTGTTTCTAATCCCCGATTCATAAACTGCGTTAACTTTGTTGAGACATGGGTTCCAAATGTATACACAAAATAAATCTCATGTATGGGTATTAGCAATTAAGCAAATCAGCAGTTGCACATGTGTCACAGATTACAATGAAAGTTTTTACTTAGGAAAAATTTTCATGCCTTTTCGGGATTGCAAATATTTTTTCTGACATTAAAAGTTTATGCCTATGTTAAAAGCCTAAGTTTTCTGAGCTTACGGTAGTTAGTTTCTACCTTAATTCTCTCAGTTATAAACATACATTAAAAAAATAAATGTTTGCATATTCTCTAAGAAAAATCTCTATTAGGACGAAACTAAAATGTTGGAGCACTTTTGCACGATAGTCTATGCTAAGTGGACCAATCATTTTTTTTCTCTCTCAAAGCAAGACGTTTAACGTTTTTTCACTACAGTACGTTTATTTAAAAAAAAAAAGTTTCATATTTTTTCCAGTTATGTTTTTTAAAGAAAAAAACAGAAATTGAATTTTAAAAAAAGAAAAAAAAAACTGTTGCAGTGTTGCCCTTTTGACGTACCAATTTTTAGTTCATTTTTAACAGAATGAAGTCCTTAGCAAGAGTTCTTGTTATTCACTTTTCAATCAGTATCAATTCAAGAATTGCAATTACATTACAGATAAAAAAAAAGGTTGCTCACAATTTCAGCAGATATTTATGATCTAGTGGAAGATCTTTTGAAAGATGAATTACTCAAATACAAAAAACACGCATAAATAACTGTCTATGCACACTACATGCCAACGTTTTACCCTACACTCGTTGAACGCCATGTTTTACCATGCAGAGTAGCGCATTCGAGCTCTGAAGTTAAGAAGAGTCCAGCTGACGTCATTAATGCTCCAGTTTCAGAAACTAATTACTCATTTAGAAGAGAGCCCACTAGATTATCTTCCGAATAACCATTTTGACAAAATGTTTTTAATTCCCCTATTAAAACAGCTAATTCTTTTACTGACATTAACACTTGGAAAGTATTTAAGCTGCCTTCCAGTACCATTAATTTGTCTTCGGCATTAGCAAATCTTTAATCTCCCTCGAAGCATTCGAAGGGAAAAGCTTTCCTCTTCACTTCAGATCTACTGCTAGAGGAGATGCGAATATTCATCGTGGAAGAAAACTAAACAAATCAGGATTATACTTAATTAACCTTGTTGGGGGATAACAACTTTGGTTGGAGGTTGTATCCGCAGAATTAGAGCTAGAAACTATTTTGTTATTGTGGGATAATGAAGATGGAAGTAGTTGGCGGTCATTTACCTTGAGGCTTCAATGATGGAAATGTTAGCAGTGGCATTTTGCTTGTGTGTGGCAGAGTTAATAAAATTGTAAATTGCTGTTTTCAAAGGAGTGTTAAATTAAAATAGGCATAATATAAATTTTAACAAGTAGTAAAATTGTTTACTATAAATGCTAAATAATGAGTTTTCTTTCAAATTTTAGTCCACAGTCATAATTCAGAAATTATAATCTTGCACATAATAGTTGAGTTCTTTTTAACCCATTAATGCCTAGCGTCCCTTTTTAGGGACGGTTCAAAAAAGGGTCTGAATTTCCCCCAAATGAACAGTTCAACCAAATAATAGTGTTCAATGAGTACCTTGGTATTGTTTCAATTCGTTATTAACAGATTGCAGCACATAACCATTGCAAAGTGTGCTCTGTAGCAGTTTAAATATGATCTTTATCAAAAATGACATCGTTCGCAATCTCAAGAGAAAAAGCTAAGTTTTCAAAGTTATTCCCAGCTTCCCAGTTTATGTTCATTGCTGATTTTATTTCTTCTTATAAAATGTCTTTTTAAGTATTATATCGTAGGCAGAAAAAAGTTTCAGTAAAACAAGTATGCACCCTCTGGGGTCAATCGTAACTTTTAAGGGACGATGTTTCTTTCCTTAATAAAAAAATTATTTTTTACTTGATATTTTTTTAATTATTTTTCCTGTCCATTAAACACTGTTTGTAACCAGTATACAAAATATCTTTGGAAAAAAAATGTCAGGCATTAATGGGTTAAGTATAGAGATTGTACAATATTTATGAAAAATTGCATAGTGGAACAAGTATAATGTTAATATGACTTTGTCTGAGTTACAAAATAAGTTGCATGCTATGAAACGTTGTTATGATCCTAATATTGACAATTTTCTTTTTGCTTCTTAAATCCATCGAAATGAGCAATGTTAATTCTCTGGGTAAAAGTAAATTTGCACATAATTAAAACTTTTCATTATCATTTTAGTGTCACATTATTAAATTTCATTATTATTTGAGTGATTCTTTTTTTGTCCCAGGTCGCAGAGAAAGATGCAAAATTAGGCGAGTAGGCAGTTTTTTTTTTCAAACCATTGTTTTTATTGTTAGTGTTTATATATCTCTTCAATCAAAACTTCTTTTTTTTGCAAGTTTGAAAACTGGGGTATTGCAGATATCTTTTTCAAAGTGAACATTTTTTAATTAACTTAAAATTGAGATGAATAAATTTTCATTCTTCAATTTCCAGTATTAATTATTCTCAAAAAGTGCTTTGGTTTTAAGTTAAGGTGCCTTTTAAGTTATGAAGCGTTTCAACTTTGTAGAAAAATTGGTTATGAGGAAAAATTTCTGGAATACGAATTTATATTTTGAACTTAAAAGCAACAACTTTTTAAACATAGAAAGAGCATGATTTTTTCATTCAAGGGAAAAATATTAATGCACTTGTTAGTGTTCCTGAGATACAACTTATTAAACCCCTCAATTGAAAAAGCAAAAACTTCCATTACCAGCACTAATGATGAGTGGCCCCACTACACTATCCACGGGTTTTATTTTACTGTTTCTACTGTAAGACTAAAATCAGCTTAATTGGCAGAAAAATAAATAGATACGTAGATTGTTCTAATTTCAGACGGAAAAGGCAACTTCAAAAAAATAAAAAATCATAATTTTGAAAAAAAAAGTCCTAAGCTTAGTTTTTAATTAAAAAATCTTAGAAATAAAATTGGAGCTTATCTCTATTCTTGAAAAAGTATTGAATAAAATCCGAAAAATGGAATGACCCTCTACAGTTTTTATCAAAGGGGCATGAAGAAGAATTACGATTAAAAATATAAACTCATACCCTATTCTTACAAATTACCCTTAGAAATCATTATCAATTTATTTGTTGGAAAAATATGATTGCTGACATGTTTTGAAAATGGCAGTATTAATCACGCTTGGCTTCACTTTCATAGCAAATGTCGCCAAGATGATGGATGACGAGATCCTGTTTACAAAGACCTCAAAATGAAAAGGGGGAAATGGCGTGGAGTAACTATAAGCATCGGAGATAATGCTTCTGTCGTGTCAGCTTTCATCGCGGCACATTAGTGGGAGAGAAATGTCTGCTGAGTAATCTTAAAATTAACACATTGTGTGGCAACAAAAGAGCCGCAATGATTATTTATTGTGTGAAGAAAACTTTTGAAGAAAGTCTCACAAAGAGAAAGGACTAAGCCGAATCCGCGTATTACAAGGAAAACACACGATTTGTTGTTACTGATTAAAGTTTGAGGAAAGACATTGTCCCTATGGGATGCCTACTTATAAGCCTCCCCCCCCCCCACAAAAGCAGTGAAAAACACACCGAAATACCATTAAAACCCCCTCCGATGAGAGCTCAATCCTCCAATTGGAGAAATATCCTAAAAGTAACACCTCTAAAATTTCAATGGCGCCGTTTGCAACATGACACTTATTGGGCCCCTCTTTTGTAAAGGACAAGTACTTTATTACACTACCAATTAGAGCCCTCCACCACGTGCCTTATATTGAATGTTGTTTAATCGATTGGATGTGGCCTAAAGAATAACCCTTTTTTGATCAGAACCAGGAGAACCTAGCTATCCCTGATCCGGGACAACTCATAGGTATTGGTTAGGAACTACCACCACTACACGTGGGTTTTAATAAGTTGGATAAAGCCCTCAACACATTTTTTTTTCAACACATTTTAAATTCAGACGAGGGGCCAAGGAACCCTTAACATATTTATGCCCAAGTTTTTTTTAACAATTTTTTTCAATTTTAATCTGCTTAAAACTCTTACTTGTAATGGTTTATATACATTTCAGTCTTAAAATAGTTTGCCGTTGCCATATTTATTAAGTTATTAAATGTCCTGTTTATGGGATATTTTGCAGATATGTGAGCAAAATACGACCTTACTTGACTTTACTTTAGCAAAGTAACATTACAGAAGGCATCTGTAATCAATTTTAAGCAAATTCATTTCAAAATAGTTTAATTTTATGAAAAATAAGTTCGCAAAAAAACTTACTTTCTGCGGCTACCCATGCTGGATCGTTGCTTGACTGGTTTGTCTGAAAAATAGCTGTCAATAAATGAACTCTGATGTCTAACTAATTGTTCTATCTGGTTTTCTGAAGAAGAAGGAATATTCTACTTGTGAAAAACAGCTTTAGTAAAAGGATGTACCCATTACAGGTTTTTGTATTCAGTAACTAACAAGCGTCCCGTTTTTAGGCTACTGGGCATAAATGGGATAATCCCCCCCCCCCCAGAAATATTGATTTAGAATGGGACTTGGAGGACTTTGGGACAATAATAAATTTAAAGTGCACCAGTCATCCTTAGCATACACAGAATGGTTTCTCTAGTGTTAAACTGTTGTTATGTAATATTGAGCAAAACAAATTGAAAAATGTATTGACCGACGAAGATTCCAATTTGGCGTAATCCGAAATATTTTGTATACTCATGCTGAATGTCGTCACTTGAACTGGTAAAACAGTAAAAAGTTTTGCGTGAAAGTTAGATGTTTAACAGGAAAAAATTCTAACATACATAAAGAGTGAAGCGAGAGAGAAAGAGCCGTATTAGCGTTAGTAAGATATTTCAAATTTGGGGTTTTTGGGAGGGGGTGCCCCTAAACCACCCCCAGTGCACCACTGAGATTCTGATAGTACCTAAAGGTTTTCCGGTGTTTAAACTAAAACATTTTTTTTTTTGAATATTTTTATAAAAAAATTAGTCAATATAACACATATGGGTCATTTTCACCAAATGCTTACATTTCAAAATTTTTAAGTAATTTTTTTAACTTGCTATTTTCTTTTAGAAACACTAACAGATCTTTAGTCACATATTTTAGGTTTGTAAAAAAATAATTTTTTGTACACTTTGATGAATAATTAAGTATTCAAATGCTGTTGTAAAACTTTAAGTTGCAAGGACAATTGTCGTCCGTTACCATACAAAATCAATATGAAATCTCACTTTAAAACTATATCATAGCGCCTAGAATCAACTTTAAATATTGATGATTAAAATATTGATCAAAAACTGTATGGTAACGGATTTGACCAGTAACGGACTTGACAATTTCAATCAAAATGTCAAATTGTGACTAGGTTGTCGAATTTAAAAATTGAACAACAATCTGTATTTTCTTAGAGTTGTATAATAAACAATATTTAGGGGTAAAAGTTGAGAAAAAGTAAAAATTAACACTAAAATCTTTGGTAACGGACTTGACAAAGAATAAAAATACGCACCTGGAAGAAATTTTGTGCGAAACGCCACAGCAATACTTCTCGACTCAGGGAAACAAAATGGTACAAAATAGTTACGTCACTAATTTGTTAAGTTAACTGAATACGTGTTATCATCTTTTGACTTCAATAAATACCTTTTTTAGCTAAAAAAATCTTAGGGTAACGGACTTGACAAGAACTTCCGGACAAAATACATTCATACATTTCTTATTGAAATAAAATTACTATTGTCAATATTTATTATGAATACCATATACTAATAGTCAATATATAAAAATAATATGTTCCATTTACTTTTTTTTACCATTAAGTATAGGAAAAAAATAGTTGAATTTGCAAAAATTGGAAATGGACAAGCGTTTTTGCATTGATTCTCATTTTTAAAAACTTATATAAAATAAATAAATAAATTTCAATAATTTGTTGAGTGATAGAATTTTTTTGGGGGTATGTCTTGCAGAAAATAATTGTTCGCATTGAATTTTAAATATAAGCTATGCTTCAAAATCGTCTTTTTAACCTCCGGACAGCAAAAATGTAAGCAAATTTTGAAAATGACCCATATATCATATAATTTTTTATAAAATACTATCTCATATTTGTACCTAAGGCCATACGAGCATCCAAAATAACATTTTTTAGGGTATGACCACAGAGTAAAGATACATGGAGAGAGTGTGTGGTAACCTTTCCGCCGCCAGAACCTACCTGGCTTTAACCACGTGATCTACAACCACCGCAGAGGATCATAGCATGCACTTCTATAGAGATGAACTTTTGTTTTGAGATAAAATGGTTTCTAAATGTTGTGCATTTGGATGCAAAGAAAAATCGGTCAAGGGAGGACCAATAACATTCTATAGGTAAGTTTAGTCTGTAATAATATCTCAGTTATTTTCAAAACTCCTGCTTCAATTGTTAAAAATAGAGTTAGAAAGATTTTTATCACTTTTTTGGCGAGTAACATTTTATGAACAAAATTAACAATTTTAGTTGAGCGTTTTCGCTTGCTATCTTTGATCACACAGAATGCATAGAAATTCATATCCTCACCGATAGTGTAAATCTGTGACTTCAATAAATTCTATTTCAACAAATTAATGTTTTTGCATAGTTAGTGGGGAATGTAAAGCCTTGATTTAAATACCATTAAATTACCATTTAAACATTTTATTCAATTAGAAGTATTTGCCCTTTCCTTCTGGAAAAAGTTACAGCAAAAGTTAAATACTCTATTTTTCGTAATTCGACCTTTTTGCACTATTTATCTGTCGGTACGACCTTATACCGCACAAGCAGAATGAAAGGGCATGTCTCAAAAATTGCATTTTTAAAAAATCACCTCCCCTACTTATGATGTTTTTTTATTCATTCTCTACTGAACTATGTGTAACTAATTATCAATTATTTGTACATATGTAAAGCAGCTGCTTTTTTAAAGATTATTTCTCGCAATTTCGGGTGGAGGGTGGGGGAGCCTCAGATAGTTTTCCAACAGCTTAGCAGGATATTTTGTTCCTGTAAAGAAGTTTCAGTGAAGATTAAAGTTCTTCGATTAAAGTGGCCTTTTTAGTTACTTATTGATTGATGGTTGAAAAAGTTATGATTTTTTTTGAGCAAATTGTACTAAAAGCTATAGAATTCTAGTTTCTAAGAGAGGGCTTGAGCCCCCCCCCTCGCCTCCCTCCATATGGGGGGAGGTGGGAGGGGGCATTGTTTCTGTTTTAATTTCGTTGAATAAAAAATAGGTAAATTTTACCAAATATTGTAAGATCCTACGCCTATTAAAATGAAACTTTTGTTTGTATGTGTGTGCTCTTTTAAAATGCTTTATTATTACCCTTTCATCAAAGAACTGAATGTGTTCTGTGATATATGCATAGACATTGAATGTTTTCTGTTAAATTCATATGCTTATCTATATACACTGCATCCCCCCCCCTCCCAAAAAAAGGAAAAACTTTTAAAACCTAATTTGAAACAAGTAGAAAATTCTATTTTTCTATTTCGTGCCATGGATTGTGTGTCGGAGATGGAACTTGCAAGCAGCGAATTAACAAATGTCTCGCGAAGCGATTGCAATGATCGAGCGAACGAAAAGCGCAAGGAAGCATTTGCCTACCAACAGCTTGCAAATGATCGCCAAAAATTTTAACGCGCCAGAGCGTCAGAGAGAAAGAGAGGGTTTCGTTGTAGATCACGTGATTCCTCTTAGCGCTATTGACATCCACTGCTTCATCGGGAGATACGCGGTCTATTCATTTTTAGTCTGTGGTTATGACTGCATTGTATATAGAATGTTATACCGCATCGACACATGGGGAACGTTATCCCAAAAAATAAATTTCTCTACAATTATTTACCAGTGTTAAAAGAGGGCAAGTTTCAACCATTCTATGTACTAAGCAAGCGTTTCTTAGCTCTCCTGTAAAGTAGCAGTAGTATAAATTACGTCAGTCTGGCTTTGAGGTTACAGATACGTACAGACGAGTCTCCATATAACGAAGTCGCAAGGGACCATTAAAAAGGTTCGTTATATAGAAACTTCGCTATAAAGGAAATAGTACATTTCTATGCTTAATTTTTCAATAGGGGCTATACATGTGTAAGTAGCTATTTAGGTTAATTCTCACTTTACTATTTTTAGAATAAATACATTTTAGCAAGAAATAAATACTATGCATATTTTGAAGTTATAAATGTAACGAAGTGAATGAATTAAGAAATAAAACTAATTAAATTAATTTATTAACCTATTAAATTGTATCAAGAATGCTACTCGCATCTAGTATAATTGGTGAATTTTCGAAAATTTTTACATTAATAAATTAAAAGAATCAAATCTGAACTTGGTCGACGACACTAGTTTTACTTTGAAAATAGTCCGTGATTTTTTGCTGCACTTTGGAAACACTTTGCTCATAAAATTCTTCACATGTGTGAAGTGATTCTTCACAAAGTAAGCCTTCACAAAAGCAGTAGAAGAAAGACTTCTATTTTCCCGAACATTGACACTTTCTCCCATAAAAACTTCGCAGTAGAGAAATTGAGCCATTTGATATTCGTTAAAGGGAGACAAATTTACATGCTTTTTTACTGAAACTTTCTGTGTCACAGAAAATGCTTCGTTATATAGAGAACTTCGCTAAATAGAGTGTTCGCTATATGGAGATTCGACTGTATATACGTATAACTAAAAATCAGAAAACATAAGCTTGTCTCGGATGATTTTTCATTCATAAATTTACGTTTTAGCACTTAAAAAAAGTGTTTTTTAAGCTTCCCAAAACCCGGTTAGTTTGTAATAGTTTCTTCTTTAACAATATGATAGATCGGTTATTGGATGGAAAATGTACGAAAAGCATGAATATGAAGAGATTGCCTAATAGTTGCACAATGCTCACAAACATGTATGCATTTTTATTATTCTACATTAATTTTTCGGACACTCTAGCCAAGGAAGGATTAAACAATCCCATCCCCTCTACTTCGGAGCTTATATCTTTTGAGTTGTTTTCGATGAAGAAGGCCCAAAATAAGGAGAAGTGGTTAATTCCCCCCTCCCATCACTGGTACAAAGGAAAAAAACCGGGACTCTCTTTGTCTCTCCCATGCGACAGGCAGTCCAACACTTGCCTGGCCCGACTTGCCAGTGGTCACATAAAAGGCCTTAAATATTCTGAGGGCAGTAAGACATATCCCCTCTTCCCTAAGCGCCACCATGACCAGGCTTCACCCCTTCACCTCAACCTATCTTGGACTGTTTGGGTTTGAACTGGGAGAATATCCATGCTACTTCCCTTTTGGTATTGGATTTCATTAATTTCAACGGATTCGTTGATCTGGTCTGACTCCGTCGAACCAGATGGGAGATTAGAAACACAACAACATTAATTTTTATTATGCATATTTTTACATTTATTTTTATTACACATATTTTTACATTTATTTTTATTATATACATATGAGCTGTTTAGAATAAAATTGACTCAAATCATCTTTATTTATTCTAGGTTTAGAGAGTGTCCACACATAATGTCACTCTTTATACGGGGAAGGCGGTTCGTAAAATTCTGACAGTTGATAATTGTGAAAGGGACGGATTAACACGCAATGTAACATGACACACGTTTTTTCATTGCAATAATCTTATAACAAACAACGTGCCACGTGACAAAGTAAAGGGTTGGAAGGGGGTTGAGGTGAAGTATAACACTTTGCTACATATTGAGAAAAAAAGTAAAATCATATATGAACAGCCCCTTAAAGTAATCGGGGTTTTTTTCTAACATAATCTTCAAAATAAAATCAGAAAGCATCTGAACTGAAACTAAATAAGTAAAATCTAATGATAAATATATTCCAAATATTGATTTCCAAATGGTGTTTTTAAAATTACAAACATGAGCGTGGCAACGCCCGCACGTCATACCCATCGATTTCCCATTTTGCCTAAATGACTTTGGACCAGGCATGCTTAATATGCATTTACATGAGGTCTTAAGTGGAGAAAAGAGATTGGCTATTTTGTGTCACGCGGATGTAAAGAGAAAAAAAAAAGACATAGCCCAAGAAAACATTTTGATATCTTTCTAATGGATTTTGAAATAAGATAAGTTTTGTGGGATTTTCATTGCCAAAGTAAATTTGTATTTTTTTGCAACAAGTTTTTTCATTTGGTGTGGAGTGAGAAAAGTAATGACATTAAAAAGTGTTCGATAAATATAGATAACATAATTTCGTTTTCATGTTTATTTGGGACTGAAAATCTTTAACCCATTAACGTTTGGAGTCCTGTTTAAGGGACGTTTTTAAAACTGCATGAAAAAAGCTAGAGATTTTTTTTACATATATGCTACAGAAAAACGTATTTTTAAGAATTATTATCTTTGGGGGGGGGGGGTGGATCAGGATCGCTTATTGCTCTTACTTCAACGTCGATGATGCTCCTTTGATTGTTAAGATTTTTATGATGGCGAGAATAAGTCTAGCTGGTTGATTTAAATATTTATTTAAAGCGCCTCGTTTTCGTCGTCATGGTTGCAAATCGTCTGAATCTTGAGGTCAATCTTGAAGTGGAAATATACACAGGCTACGTGAAACTTTCCTCTAACAATCAGAGTTTTCTTAAAGTCAGAACAGCTTTCTCCAGAAGTTCTGGAACGTCACACTCATTAACAATGGCGACATCACGCATTTTTTTTACGATGAGGCCACCCCTGCATAATCAAACCTGCTGAAATTTGTTTTAACTACCAGACTGTCATAAGAATTACAAAAGAACATTGTAACTATTCCTTACAAACTATAAAATTCACGGAATATTTTAACCGAAATATACTAAGAAACATTTGATGGAATACAGAAACAATATTGCACGATACGTCATCCGTTACCATAGTGCAGTTTACATTCATTTTCTTGTCGAACTCGGAAAGAAACTTGTCAAGAGGTTTTTGACTTTTCTGGGCGATAAGTATCTTTAGGAAAGGGGGCTGATGGCTGTATCTTATATTTTATTTATGTTTCCACCGACGCGCGTGATTCTTCTTCACTTCAGTTCATTCTTCTCTCCAGATGGAGCTAACAGACGGCGGTTTTGTTCTGAAGTTGTGTTGAGATGTTGGTCGGGAAAAGGATAGGAAAAAAAAATGAAGAGAGAACGGTAACTTTGAAGAAAAAAGTTTTTTCTTTGGTTTCAGAGAATTTCACAATGAACTTAAGAACAAGTAAGGCATAATAAAGAAAACATACCAAAAAAAAAAGAAAACCTAAATTATTTTGAGGCTCAGGTTTTTTTTTGTTACTTTTTTATGACCACGTCGGAAATTCTTTTCAGAGAAATATTTTCATAAGCAAAGCAAAAAGCAGTAAAGTCTTGCTGGTGAATATTATATTCTCTCGCATTGTACCCTGTCAACGTAACCGGAACAGTTTTAACTCTGAAGTAATATTTAATAAATTTCATTAAATAAATTTGCACAAAAATATTGAGTTGCAAGTGCATATAATTCATATCAGATGTGTTGGTAGATAAAAATTAATCTGAAATATTCTTAAAATACTGTTGCAAATGCAGTTTAAAGAAATGATTGAAATTTAAAATGAAAAGCAAAATGCTTATAATAGAATAAACTATTATAAGTTGAAGTATAGTAAAACCTCCTTTTAAACTGGCTTTACTTTCTATTTTGAAATTACTCATTTTCAGCTATCATACATGACTGCTAAATCTTATTAATGCTTGAAATATACACTGGTGAGCACAACTGAAGGGCGAGATGGTTTTCTAAATGCAATGTTTTGAAATATTTCTTCGAATCAAAGTAAATAGAGTCGAACTTTGTTAGTTCGAACACCCTTAAAACGAATAAATGCTTAGACGAACCACAATAATGATCTCCGTTCACTATTGTCTCACCCGTCACTTGCTGTTGATGTTTTTTCCGGTTGAGACGAATTGCCGTTAAGACAAATTGCTCTTACAATTCCTTTTGAATTCGTTTTAACGAGCTTCAATTGTTGGTCACTGCGGCATTTCGGGTAATGAGAAGGCGGATTTTCTCGCAAAAAAAAGGCACAACTATCATCCAGACATCCCCCAAAGATATGTCCTTCCATTCGGTGAAACTACTAATCAGAGACCTGTTCAAGAACAACCTATCTAATAATTTCCATGAAAGCAACTCATCCAAAACCTGGTTCAAATCCATCACAGACATCCCGGACTTCCCTAGATTCAAAGCAGTTGCCCTCTTCAGACTCCTGACGGGACACGATTGTCTCGCGAAACACCTTTACAGACTCAACTTTCGTGACAGTCCAACTTGCATGCTCTGCCGTACGGAGAGGGAGATGGACTCTGCTCATCTCCTAGACTGCCCTGCACTCAACTCCACAACCCTCCACGGACGATACTGGGAGGCCAGGGCCCTGATGGGCTAAAGACAAGCATTTGTGTCTTTCTCTGTTTTTTCATTTTGCTATGTGTTTGTGTTTCTATTTTGTGTTTCTCCTTTTGTAGCCTGCCATTGGAAAAAAAAAAGTTTCAATTGTTATACCACACATTTCTCGAGTCGAAAGAACATGGGTGTAGTCAGTAACACTTCAAACAAAAAATTAATCAAATGTGCATAAAGGAGCTTTACTTAAAATACTTCTTTTACTACGTAAAAGAAGAAGCGCTTAGACATTTAAATGAAAAATATTTAAAAAAAAAAGAAGATTAATATTAATCAATGAATTAGTCAATATATAAATAAAACTTTGCTTAGACGTGAAAATTATACATACTGTCTGTCCAAGTAAGATGCGCCTAGCAATCGCGAACAGTTCCACTTAAAAACGGGTAGATGGGATAACTTTCCGAAGTTTGCAATTTAAAACTTGCATTTGCTATACGGACGATTCTCTGTAAACTGGTAATTTGCTGTCCGGACCGAGTATTTTAAAAATAATAAAGTGTAAGAAAGTAATTATCGCGCTTAATACAAGTAAAGCATTAATACTCTGTGGCCCAATTGTATTTGGAGCGACAACAATTTAGTTTTTTTTTCTCTAGAAATTATCTAAGGGCTAAAAACACAATCCCCTGGCTGTCCCAATCGTATTGTCTAACACTTCAAGGTAATATTCCAAAAATCCTATCAACACTACATAAATTTGGCAATTAACACCTAAAAATAGAATAATGCAGCTATATTTTTTTCATGATGTAAGGTCTAATTACGTGTTTCTAATACTTAAAATTGTCATGTAAATTCTGTCCGGAGATTTTTCAAACAGTCCCCTGAGACAAATTCAAAGCTCCAATAGAAAAAATCTGTTATTCTTGCAAATGTTTTTTGACATGAAGATTAAAGCAATCAGTGTGAATTTGCTGAAATTGCTGAGAACGGTGTTGAAACGATACTTTGTTTAGTTTGAGAACCACATTTGTGATGAAAGTATGCATCAGGGTCGTTGCGAAAACAGTCCTCTGGGAAGTGATTTTATTAATGTCAATTAGTTTAATTATGAAACATATTAGTTATTATGTCCACGATTTGTGCCTAAATTTATAGGTAGTCTCGTAACTAATTATGTTCCAATAGTTTTGCAGATATTAAGCAACAAAGAGCAAAAACAGAGTCACCTGGCACAGTCCCCTGCCTAGTTATTCCAGGCGGGGGACTTATGCCCCATCACAATTTATCAGAAAAACACAAGCTTCAATTGACCCTCTTTCAAAATAAAGTAATAGATTCATTTTCTGAGCAACAGTATTATAATTACACGAACATTTCAAAAAACCATGCCCGGACAGATTTCGTGTGAAAAATTACGAGTTTACAGAGAATCGCCCATATCCTTTTGACATATTCAACTCAACTACGTATTTGACATTAGCATCGTTTCACGTTGTTTGATACGGTTCAAAATGCTTTTTATTAGTCTTCTCCTTATAGTTATCTTACCTAACACCCCTATTTTGTTAAGATTAGGAAAGACCTGACGCATGCGTAAATACGCGGAAGGTTATACCAAAGAAGATTAGACAGTAAGCAATTAAGATTGTGACGAAAAATCGTCGAAAAGCTACGAAAAGTAATCACAAAAATCATGTAAAACATATATGAAGAGGTATTTCCGGGCTTAAGGCCGTGGTCGATGAGAAACATAAGTCTCAAACGTTTCGTCGGACACTGCGGTCGACATCATCAGTGAGTAGTTTGGTGAGACAGATGAGTCTCACCAAACTACAGTCTCACCAAACTACTCACTGATGATGTCGACCGCAGTGTCCGACGAAACGTTTGAGACTTATGTTTCTCATCGACCACGGCCTATAAGCCCGGAAATACCTCTTCATATTGACGCCGGCCGTGAAAGCCTGAAGAAGTATTCATGTAAAACATGTTATAAAATTTTAATAACAATTTTTTTTTAACGTGGACGAGTAAAAGTCTATAAGGACCGGTCAAATTTTTCTGTGGACCGTCACTGGTTCGCCGAACCACAGTTTGAGAACCGCTAGAATAGAGTGCAATGTGACAGAAGGGCGTAACATTCACATGGCAAGTGTTCAGCAAAGAATATCCAGCCTTTAGTAGATGATATGAACCCCTCTGACTGCTGGTGAGGCTGAATGAGATGTTGTCAATAAGCTTCAATGCTGCAAATTCCTCTCAATGTTTGCTCCAAATCACCGGTGTTAACGGTAATCAGGCATTTGATAAATTCCGATAAATGCACTAACTTGGTGAAAATCTACAATATGTATCCTAATCAAATTTTTATAAGAGGGTGGGAGGACATATATCTCTGCTTGACTAACCTTAAATGACGTTCCTATCTCTAAGTTCAGCTATATTAAATTAGTTTAAGACCAAATTTATCCACAATAGATATTTTTGTGCAGAATCCACTGAAATTGAAGACAACTAATTGTTTATTAGGGATACAGTAAAGTTACGTTATACCTCATATGCAAGTCATAGTCTCTAAATTTTCAAAAACATTTGATTACTTTTCGAGCAAATTTCGTTCAAGAAATTATTCCTTAATGGTTCTTTTCATGCTTTCTAAATGAGTTTAAACGTTTTCGTAAGAAACTTTAGTATTATTGATGAATTGTACTCGAAGATGAATGGAACCAATTTATCACGGAAATCTTGATCTGCAGAGGAAGAAATCGGAATCTGCAGAGGAAGAAAAATTGTTTGGATCCATTTACTTTTAAACAGACTAAAATTTTTATCCATCGAAGACAATTTTTTAAGTACTATTTTACGCTTTAAAACTTAGGTCATAGAATACAGATATTCATTCAAAGCTGTGGAATAGCTAAATTATTTTCAGACTGCATGAAATAATAAAACCAATCCATCGGATTTAACAATAGTACACGAAAAATAAGACCGTTTGTTCCTCAGTCTCATAATGTTTTCTCTCTTATATTGATTTTCAGAACTGCTGTGGATCCTCAATTATATATAGTCAAATCTGGATCAATATTTAGGTATAGAGAATATTGCAACGTAAAATAGGCACAAATAAGCAGGGATACTGCAGACTGCAGACACGTGTTTTGGCGTTACAAGGAACGCCTTTTTCAATGCAAAAAAAAAAAAAAAAAATGTTGAGCTTATGGATGCACAGACATCCGACAAAAGCAACGGAAACAGAAGCGAACAGCTTAAAAAGCAAACATAGCGGATTACCTGAACACCAATAAACAAATTTAAGCAAAAAAAAGATCCAATGGGAAAATAAAGAATGAACCGAAGCTTTCTACCAGGTACGAAATGGAAAGAAAGAATTCGATTGGCGACACGATAAGCCAAAAGGCTAACATAATAATAATAAAAAAAAAAACACCAAGCTAAAACTTTTAACCGCAAGAACAAAAAAAAAAAAAAAAAAAAGAGCAGAATGAAAGAAAGCGAATCAATAAATAAAGAAAACAAAAAGGAAAACAAGGACAATTAGAAAATAGGAGAAATGCCAGCAAAATCAGAGGAATAAATTAGAAAGGGAAAGGCAAAATTATACAAATGGACGCCAAACAGCAGAAAAATAAGGAGATCGGTAACTAAGTCAGAACTGTTTACGATCTGAATGCTATTCCTTATTTTTCTGCTGTTTGGCGTCCATTTGTATAATTTTGCCTTTCCCTTTCAAATTTATTCCTCTGATTTTGCTGTCATTTTTAGCCTACTTTCCCGTTAAAAATAAAAGAGACGAAAAAAGCATTAAAATTGGCTTAATGCATCTAAAAAATGTCGCCAAGTCCAAAAAATATCGCCAAGTCCAAGAAAATATCGCCAAGTAAAAAAAAGTCAAAGAGAAACAAAAAAATGAAATAAATATCGAAAAATTAAAAATTTGAAAGTAGGGTATTGAGATGGGGAATTTGTGTCTGTCGGTCGGTCGGTCTGTCGGTCTGTCTGTTCCCCCCTAATAACTTTTGAATGAACATTTCGATTTGGACAACCTTTTTTTTGTTGGAAAGATCTCGGCGAGTACAGCTCATTCCCATATTTGATTTTTTGATTTGAACAATTTTTGGTGCAACTTTAAACCGTCCAAACAACCTGGCCCGCGATATTAACTTTTTAGTTAACAGTCCGATTTGAACAAACTTTTTTTTTGTTCGAAAGATCTTTTCAAGGGTACTTCATTCCCGTATCTACATTTTCGATTTGAACAATTTTTTCGTTCAACATTGAACCGTTCAAACAAGCTCTCACCCCTAATAACTTTTGAGTGAACCGTCCGATTTAAACAAACTTTTTTTTGTTCGAAAGATCTCGGCAAGGATACTTCATCCCCGTTTTTAAATTTCCGATTTGAACAATTTTTCGTTCAACATTGAACCGTTCAAACAAGCTCTCACACCTAATAACTTTTGAATGAACAGTCCGATTTAAACAAGTTTTTTTTTGTTCAAAAGGTCTCGGCAAGGATGCTTCATTACCGTATTTAAATTTTCAATTTGAACATTTTTTTTTGTTCAACATTGAACCGTTCAAACAACCTTTCCCCACATAATAACTTTTAAGTGAACCGTTCGAATTGAATAAACTTTTTTTTGTTCGAAAGATCTCGGAGAGGCTCATTCCTATATTTCACTTTTCAATTTGAACCATTTTTCGTTCAATGATGAACCGTTCAGAAAAAATTTTAACATGAGCGCCTACGGAGAAATTTAAATTGAATGTTGATTCTTAACTTCAAGGCGGATTTCCTTCAAACTAACTTTGTAAGAAAATGGTTTTGATAAATAATGTATTGTAAAGTACTTTTCTGAATAATCTTCTGTGAGGACTCTGATTCCGACTCCGACTCCGCAAACATGGCGGAAATGCAGGCTCAGAAAAAATGACTGACTGGGCAGACAATTTTTTGTTTATTTACTTATTTGTTTGTTTAATTTATTATTATTATTTTTTTTATCAGACAATTTTTTTTTGTTAACAAAAATTTTTCCTTCACGAGAGCATTTTATTCCTTATTTATATTTAACAACTGGCAAGGGATTAAAAATGAAATTTAAGACATTTTATTAACGAACAAGTTTTTTTCTTTCTTTGATAAAATGTGTTTTGAAGTTCTTTGTACTTTTATTTTATTTATTTTTTTTTTCTTTTGAAAACGATTGTGGAATTTTTCTACGGAAGAACTATAACAGCAGTGGTTGGAAAAACTACATATTTTTTGTAGCGAACTACAACTACAACTACTTTCCTATAAATGTAGTTAACTACAGCTACAACTACTTTTTTTTAAATGTAGCGAGCTACACTACTTTTGAAATGTAGTTGCTACTTCGCTACTTTTTAAAAAAGAAATAAATAAAAAGAATACATCGTTTGAGGATCGACCGAAAAAATTCGAAAAGTGGTTTGGATTAAAAAATTACCTCATTCGAATATGGAATAGAAATAGGAATTGTCTTTGAATTTATTTGTTACTTTTCCTTTTTGTTCCTTTTTTTTTTTTTTTTTTGCTAAAATTTGTCCTTTTTAGATTTTTTTTACAATTTTTACGAATATCCGCCACAAGAACAACCTTGTTTTCTTTCTTCGTTCTCTTTTTTTCATTTATTTTTTTTAATTTAATTTAAAGTAGTTTCTAGAAATCGCTACAAACTACTACTTTTTTGTATCGCGCTACTCGCTACTCTACTTTTTTTAAAAAGTAGTGCGCTACACTACAAACTACTAAAAAATGTAGCTACTACAGTAGTTTCGCTACTTGTAGCGCGCTACTTCCGACCACTGTATAACAGTTACATTCTTTAAAAGGTGCGACAAAACTTTATTGACTCGTTTATTTACTTTTTACGTGTTTATTTTATCTGATGAGAGGGGTATATTTTGCTTTCAGAAATCAGCTTTAAGTGCTATAAAGATATGTTTGACATAATTTTTAGTTTCAGATAATCAAGAGAATATTGATCAGATGCTACAATGCCGATGTATTATTGGCATTAGTAACATTGACGCGTACAATTAACATCCAATTAGTTTGTGAAGATTTTTACAACAATGTCAAAGCAAAAAAGTCTTTCTTAAAAGGTCCTAAGCCAATAAAAAGTACACATGAATATTGTTCTAATTTTTATTCCTGATTTAAAGTCATTCTTCTTGGTTAGGTAACTTATAAATATCAGCATGTTATAAATAAAATGTTTAAACATGTGTAGTTCATTATTACCCCTGGTTTAGGCGCTCAATTAGTAACCATTTATTTATTAGCATTGAGAATAAACGACCCACTAAACCACTCTAAAAACAGCCAAATCCCAATAGGGGGGGGGGGATATTCCGGTGTTCCGGTTGAACGTTTCAAAAATCTAGCAAGCATATTTTTAGAGCACCCGAAAAAATAAAAAAAATAATTTAAAATAATAATAATAAATCACCGTAAAACTAAATCCTAGATACTAATCCATAAGGTTAATATTTGGCTCAAATCATTATCAAGCTATAAGCTTCGAAACAAAAATTTATTAGATGTTCCAACTTAATGCGACATAATCGATATACACCGAAAAATTAACATTAAGAACATGCCGTGCTTTTAAATTTCTACTCAAGGAACAATTTTTCCTTATTTCTCAATAAACAAGCGTTTAAACATTGAAGAATACTGAAATCAATAGCTTTTGACTACATTATCAAAGATACTTTAAACTCTTGTATCGGAGAAGCGTTTCCAAATGAAGACATTAGCGAGACAAAAGGCGGAATAAATTCTTCTAAAGGCTGTTTTTAATAAAAATAGTTCCACCTCCGTTAATGAATACACCATTTTTATGAAGATTTCTCTTCCGTCAAAGCTTGTGGCATCGTCAATCGATTTCGATATAGATGATATAGAGAAAGAATGAAGGCAACATCTTGATGACAGTACTTTGTCTTCGATGAATCGATTGATGGTCCCCTGGCGCCAGAAGGCAGAACGGCATCGATTAAGCGATTTAGATGAAAGAAGGCTGGTGAATGAATTGATAGTATCACTTGTAGTTACATGGATTACTTTGTTTTAGAAGCTCTTAACAAGTTGGTTGTTTTGAGTTCTTTTTCTTTGAGGATGGTAATAGGAGAGTTTGGATAAAAGTCTGTTTGTAGAAGGAAAGAAAAAATGACAGCTATTAAGAGTAAATAATTAGAATAAATGCTTGTTATTTAGACTGTTATACAGGGTCCAACGTAATGAATGACGCGATACAAAAGAAATTAAGGCCCCCTATACAGGCGAGCCGACGCATCAAGATTAAGTTTTACCACTTTAGATCCAGCGCGTATTAAAGGGTTGTCTTTTCTGGCGAGTTATCACTTTTCGGTAACTTTTCACGTGAAATTTAACAAAGCTTGGCAATGTGTCGAAACTGCTGTGGTAACCCTAGCTCCGCAACAAGGAAAAATGAAAGTAAAAGTAAATGAGTTGGATCCAATTTGGTGAAACTTAAGCTTGATGCGTCGGCTTGTCTATATAGCGGCTCTAAAAGAGATGAAACTCCGAAACCATTTTAAAATTTTATTGAAACAAACATTGAAAACAAAGAAGACTGTATGCCATTTACCATACCATACATGCCATTACTTGGTTTCAAATATGACACCATAAAGATGCTTGCCATCACGATCTGCACTTTTCTCTAATCGTCGAATGAAAGCTTCCACCCCCCGACTCAGCACGTTTAACAGGATCTCTTCTACACCTGTACGCATCCTTTCCTTGAGTACACGTCCTCATACCGTGGCAGAACTCGAAAAAAGGATGCGTTAAGCTATGGAAGAGATCCCGTTGTACGTGACAGATCGGGTGACGGACGCTCGCATTCAACGTCTGGAAAAAGCGCTATTCGTGATGACGATCATTTCATATTCAAAGTCATATTCTATGCCAAGTGATGGCATGTATGGTGTAGTAAATAGCATAGGGGAGAGTGGTAATGAATGGGCCATGGTGATGAATGGGCCACTAACAAAATATGAAAAAGTATTTGCATGAATTTTTTTTTGATGCCACCAATAGATGTAGCTACTTGTTCTACTAAACTCATCCAATTTTCATTCGCTTGCGCTGTGCCATTTTCAAACTAGAGTGGCATGGTCAAGAATCTGACTGAAAAGTAAGTTTTTCCCTTTTTAGTAAAACATTTCCTAGCTAAAATGTACCAAGTATCTCACTGCATACATACCGTAAAATGGGGTTAATCGGAACACTTTTCAGCTTTGATTGTAAAAAAAGCAGTTAAAAGATTTTTTTTTAATTTGATTTTTTGGGTAAAAACTTCGGTCTTGCTTTACTTTTGATATTCCAAGCAAAGACAAAAGATTTTGAGCAATTATTATTAAAATATATAGCAAATTATGGGTGTTCCGAATCACCCCGCTGATAGGGGTCAATCGGAACACTTGTTAAAATTTTTATTTTTTTCAACTTAATCTGTAATAGGTCTCACAAACATGAGTAATATTGATGGGGGAGAATAAGAACAGATAATTACTGTCAAATAAATGTATAATTTCAGTACCAGTAAACGTTTATAATTTGTGAAAATTCAAAATAATTTTGAACTTATGAAAAATGAAAAGTAATTTTAAGAAAAGCTTTTGAATTGAAATGCAAAGATTTAACATGAATAGAAGTCACTCATGTCGTCCACAAATATGTACTTGTCCTTAAAACTAGCAATTGTGACTTGGCTTAAGTTTTTTCATAACATCTCCTGGGATAAACTCTGCCTTTTCTTTAGTTTTTTGAAATTTCTGCGTTTTGGGGATTGTCCTGAAAGATTTTTTCGCTTATTCATCACTGTCTGTGTGCTGGACGTTTACTACATAAAGTCTATGTGACTTTCTCCCTTTTATTTTAAGTAAAAAAAAGTCTCCTGGAGAAAAAAATCTTTTGAAATCTGTAACTTTTGTCATTCTAAGATTTAGTTGCTCACGAGAAGGGATAAACAGTAATAAATCCTTGTCCCTGTCTTGATTAGAAGAATTGGGGTTAGAATCTTGATTTTTCAAACAATTTCCTTCAAATAAGTTTGAATTGGAACAACAGAACTAAGTGTTCCGATTCACCCCGCAAATTTTTTTCCCATGGCATTTTTCAGAATTCTTCACTTTTATGACACAATTTATAAAAAATGTAAATTCTAATGTGGTATTCTGTTGTTCAGAAACATGTATAATTGAAACATACCACTCATAGTTTTTAAATATAAGAAGGTTTGTTCTTGCATATGAAGTTTTGCAGTCTATGAAAATATGATGTTTTCTAGCATTCAACGTGCAGCCCTCTTTAGAAGCCAGTAGCGTTGCCAGATTGACAAAAGTATTTTTTTCCTACTTCCTATGATCTTACCTTTCTAAAAAAAAATTCATGGCGAAAAATACCCAATAGTATATTTATGAAGAATTTCTTTGTGCGGTTGGGAAGTTTTGTTCCGATTGACCCCGCTGTTCCTATACACCCCATTTTACGGTATGTATAAGCTAGTCTTTCCATATCTATAAACTAATCTTAAGATGTATTTTGATGTTATCTAAATTCAATGTACTCAAAAAACCTAAATGTATTCCAAAAGTATAGGTGGGGCTGAATGGGCCACTATGTCATGGTAATGAATGGGCCACCTAAATATTGTTTTTCTTCCTTTTCTTTGGATTTTCGCATTAATATGAAACACAACTGACTGTCATAGATAAAGATTACTGTCGTCAAAATAGGTTTGTAGTAACTTCTAAATATAATTTGCAGATCTATATTATATTCCTATAGTACAATAGACCTCTGGTCGCAGTGCGTGGCTTGAAAAAAGCGCCCTACTCTCCTTCATATTATATTCCTCACAGTACAATTTCATTTTCCTTCTTGGTAACTTGAGTTAGATATTTCTTATTCCCGATGTCTAGTAAATTAAAAAAAAATTTTTTTTGAATTTTGACAAGTTTGAAAATGAAGATGAAGTTTTTGAATGATGAAGATGAAGTTTTTGAAAAATGAAGAAAGTGATTTTTATTATTATTTTTGAAATATGTAAATTTTGTTAAATCATAGTGTGTATTATCTGTTATTTTTTTAATATATATTTGATGTTATTTATTTCTTACAATCTCATTATTTAGTCATTTTTCTGCTACAATTGGTATGCATCAGTTTTATTTTAATTGCATCAGTTTTGATGTTTATATAATTTTAAATCAGTATGATTTTGTATCATCATGTCAAGTGTCACATTTATTTTGTCATATTCAGCAAATAAAAGATTAAATCCACATTTTTTCATGGAATTCATTTAGTGGCCCATTCATTACCTTCGATGGCCCATTCAACCCCATAGGTGGGGTTGAATGGGCCAAATTTCAAAATTTTTATTTTCTATTATAATTCATTATATAAAGGTGCTAATCCAACTTTTATGACTTTTTTAGATTGCCAGATGAGTAAAGTAACTAAAACACCAATTCAAAGTTAAAACAAAGTGTTAGAAAAAATTACAAAAATTCAAAACCAAAAAGTGGCCCATTCATTACCACTCTCCCCTACATTTTGCTTTGTTTTCAATATTTGTTTCAATGCATTTATATCTTATACATTTCAAACAATAAGGATCTTAATTTTTGTTTCTTTTATCGTTTTTTTTTTGGCACTTTCCTTTCGGGCAAAAAAATCAACGATAGGGCAATTAAAAGAAAACTAACTTTTTTCAAGTAAAATTAACTTACAGTGCAAAATTATACCAAGCAAATATTATGATTTTCCGCTGCTTTGTACCATTTTTTTGAAGGAAAAGTGAAAGATTTTTTGAAATGTTAAAAACTATTGTCGTCTGCTCTTTTCCGTTTAAAAAGAATAGATTTCATTTTGAAATCTTGAAAAGAAAACTAAAAAGTCATAAAATTACGACGAGTTAAAATTTTATTGTTAAAAATTGCTCCACATAACGATAAGAGAATGCAATACTTTTATGAATCCTTTATCATTACTCCTCCCACAGAAAATTATTTTAAACACCGAATTCGACTAGATATTTCATTCCCAAAAATTTCACAAAATTAAGTGTCATAAAATATGAAATAAATTATTTTAATTTTGTGTTATAAATTATTTTAAACACCGAATTCGACTAGATATTTCATTCCCAAAAATTTCACAAAATTAAGTGTCATAAAATATGAAATAAATTATTTTAATTGTGTGTTATAAATTATTTTAAACACCGAATTCGACTACATATTTCATTCCCAAAAATTTCACAAAATTAAGTGTCATAAAATATGAAATAAATTATTTTAATTTTGTGTTATAAATTATTTTAAACACCGAATTCGACTAGATATTTCATTTCCAAAAATTTCACAAAATCAAGTGTCATA
Organism: Uloborus plumipes; assembly: GCA_038373865.1. NCBI lineage: Eukaryota > Metazoa > Arthropoda > Arachnida > Araneae > Uloboridae > Uloborus > Uloborus plumipes. The sequence goes on along the minus strand of JAXGGA010004254.1, from coordinate 55,991 downwards.
AAATATGAATCTGCGTGAACTCATGAATGCTTTCACGCTCAATGCATTTATTGAAAAATACCACGAAAATACCGAGTTCGAAAACGCACCTAAATATCCCAGAGAAGATGCCGCTGCGAACTTTGTCCTTTTCTTGGATTCCAGAAGCTAATCGAATTGCTTCTTTCCGTCAGGTGGCGCTTCTGCGCCCGGAATTATGCATTAATCAACAGATGAAACGGTTTAGAATAATCACTTTAAAGTTATTGAAATGCAAAAGCTTGCTTTGGACGCAGCTGTAATTTTCAGAAAAATGTAATGAAATGAAAGTATGGTTTCTCACTGAACATGAGTGAAGTATAAAGGATAGCATTTTCTTTGCCAATTGAGCATATGCACTATTGGACTTATTTGTGAACTTTTCAATTTTTTAAAGATTTCTTAACTTAATATTGCGAAACGAATTATTAAATTTATTTTTTAGCCTACTTTCCCGTTAAAAATAAAAGAAAGACGAAAAAAGTATTAAAATTGGCTTAATGCATCTAAAAAATATCGCCAAGTCCAAAAAATATCGCCAAGTTAAAAAAATAAAAAGGTAAAATGAATATCGAAAAATTAAAAATTTGAAAGTAGGGTATTGAGATGGGGAATTTGTGTGTCGGTCTGTCGGTCGGTCTGTCGGTCGGTCTGTCTGTCTGTCCCCCCTAATAACTTTTGAATGAATATTCCGATTTGAACAAACTTTTTTTTGTTGGAAAGATCTCGGCGAGTACAGCTCATTCCCATATTTGATTTTTCGATTTGAACAATTTTTGGTTCAACTTTGAGCCGTTCAAACAACCTGTCCCGCGATGCTAACTTTTTAGTTAACAGTCCGATTTGAACAAACTTTTTTTTGTTCGAAAGATCTTTTCAAGGATACTTCATTCCTGTATCTACATTTTCGATTTGAACAATTTTTCGTTCAACATTGAACCGTTCAAGCAACCTTTCCCCCCTAATAACTTTTGAATGAACATTCCGATTTGAACAAACTTTTTTTTGTTGGATAGATCTCGGCGATTACAACTCATTCCCAAATTTGATTTTTCGATTTGAACAATTTTGGTTCAACATTGAACCGTTCAAGCAACCTTTCCTCCCCTAATAACTTTTAAATGAACATTCCGATTTGAACAAACTTTTTTTTGTTGGAAAGATTTCGGCGAGTACAACTCATTCCCATATTCGATTTGAACAATTTTTGGTTCAACTTTGAACCGTTCAAACAACCTGTCCCGCGATGCTAACTTTTGAGTGAACAGTCCGATTTCAACAAACTTTTTTTTGTTCGAAAGATCTTATCAAGGATACTTCATTCCCGTATTTCCATTTCCGATTTGAACAATTTTTCGTTCAACATTGAACCGCTCAAGCAAGCTGTCACCCCTAATAATTTTTTGAGTGAACAGTCCGATTTAAATAAACTTTTTTTTTGTTCGAAGGATCTCAGCAAGGATACTTCATTACAGTATTTAAATTTTCAATTTGAACATTTTTTCGTTCAACATTGAACCGTTCAAGCAACCTTTCCCCACCTAATAACTTCTGAGTGAACCATCCGAATAGAATAAACTTTTTTTTGTTTGAAAGATCTCGGAGAGGTTCATTCCCTTATTTCGCTTTTTGGTTTGAACCATTTTTCGTTCAATATTGAACCGTTCAGAAAAAAATTTAACATTAGCGCCTACGGGGAATTTAAGTTGAATGTTGATCCTGGAACTTAAAGTCGGATTTCCTTCAAACTAACTTTGTAAAAAAATGGTTTTGATAAATAATGTTTGTAAAGTACTTTTCTGAATAATCTTCTGTGAGGACTCTGATTCCGACTCCGACTCCACAAACATGGCGAAAATGCAGGCTCAGAAAAAAATGACTGACTGTGCAGACGATTTTTTGTTTATTTATTCATTTGTGTTATTTTATTTATTACTATATTTTTTTTTTTGGCAGACGATTTTTTTTGTAACAAAAGTGTTTCATTCACGAGGGCATTTTATTCTTTATTTATATTTAACAACTGGCAACGGTTTAAAAGTGAAAATCGAGACATTTTATCGACGGACGAGTTTTTTTCCTTTCTTTGATAAAATGTGTTTTGATGTACTTTGTACTTTTAATTTTTTTTTTTTGAAAACGATTGAGGAATTTTTCTACGGAAGAACTGTAACAGTTACATTCTTTAAAAGGTGCGACAAAACTTCATTTATTCATTTATTTACTTTTTATGTCTCTATTACATCTGATGAGAGGGGTATATTTTGCTTTTAGAAATCAGCTTTAAGTGCTAAAAAGGTATGTTTGACATAATGTTAAGTCTCAGATGATCAAGAGAATAATGATCAGATGCTAGAATGCCGATGTCGATGTACGGGAAAGTAGGCTCGTTTAGTTCTTGACAGAACTTCTTGTTTAAATTAAAATATTTTTTATGACTTCTCTAACACGCGTGTATACATTACATGTAAATATTACCTTTATTTTACTTTTTTATATTTTTTTAACGCAAACTATTAACAAAACTCGGTTTCAAATGAATTTTGATTTATTTACATAATTTGCTTTGGCAACGATATAAGACATCGTTTTAGTTCAAAACCAATCAAAATTCTCGACTTGCTAGTGGTTATTAAATATTAATTAATTATAGTGAAATAAAATTACAGTATTATTGTAGCATTTGTTATTATTTAACTAGCAGCCAGGGCAGCTAGATTAGCTTCCTACGGCATGTTGATGCAAATGTAATGTCCCCCCGTCACCCAACTTTTACCTCATTCTGATGTGATATTATTTGATATAATTAAATTTTCATAAGATTTAAAGACATACTACGTACGTGGCCCACTAATGCCCAAGCAGCTAGCTGCGTGGCCCGGCGTTGCACGGGCGCTTCGCGCCTTTAAAGTAGTAAAGAATGTTTCAGAAAAAATACTCGCCGCCAAGGCCGCTCGCTAATAGGAGCTTCAAGCTTTCACTTTTTTCCTGCATCAAAAAAATCATTCGAATTATTGAGATTTTTCGCGCCTTTAAAATGGTGAGGAACTTTACAGCAAGTTCTGCTCGCTCAAGGGAAAGAAGCAGTCATAGATACTCAGTTTTTAATATTAGTAGATATCTTTTCAACAAATGAATGTTTCAAAATATTACAAGTAGCTAGCGATAAAAATACTACGTAAGTGGCCCGCTTATCAGTTTCGCGTTTGATTTAGTTAAGCCTTCATTCAAAATTCTCATTACCATTGTTATTACTGTTTCATAGCAACCACGTTTTGCAACAATGGATTTCATATTTAATCATTTATTAGGCTTAATCGCTTTAAACTTGACTACTTATTAATTGATATCTTCGCTAATTAAAATCGTATAATTATATAAATTGAAACTAATGAAGCCTGAAAAATTACCTATCTATCGGCACCAGGTTCGACTTTCAGTTCATTGGCGTTCAGGAGAAAGAAGCGTGACATAGATAGAAAGAAAGATAGTTAGAAAGATACTCAGTTTGTAATATAAGTAGATAAGTAAAACAAAACATCTATAATTTTCACATGAAATGAATGCCCTCTTATTAGAGAAGTTGTAAATAAATGATTTAAGTGAAATAAATAAATCTAATAGTTCGTTATGAAATGAAAAACGATTAATCGTTTTAAAGAAATGACAAATGTCCGCAATTAAGTCCACTAGTGTACAGGGAAGGAAGAAAAATCTTTTTACAATAAACTTTTAATGCATGTGATACAGTACTTCAGGTCTTTCAATGGGTTATGCAAAAAAAGAGAAATTTTTATTTCAAGAATTGACTGTAAAATTATACTTCATTTCTTAAAGTGAAGATTTTGCGAAGAATATTTATATATACTATTCGGGACTTAACTCTGAACACTTTTCAATTTTTTTAAGACTTCCTTCCTCATTTAACATAGTATAATGGACTATAAGTTTTTTTTTCCCCTTAAATCCTTTTTTTGCAACTTCTCTAATATGTTTACATTCAGTTCTTGTGACTGTTACCTTTGTTTTACTTTATTTTATTTTTTAATACAAAGGATCATTCCATGGAAATGTCAACCTCAGCCAAAAAAAAAAAAAAATACCGAAGTGAAAAATGTATCAAAAAAAAAAAATAAATAAAAATCATACAACATAAGAAGTTTTAAAAAAATTGAAAAAGTATTGTAATTATCAATGAGATTAGCCATAATAAATAGTTTGTAGTGTGTTCACTGCTTGTTATTCGATGGTTACGTTAGTCACACTCCATTTTGAGTAAAAGTGACACTTAAGACCAAAAAAAAATTAAAATTTAATAGCAGTATTTTTTTAAAGCCAACTTTACACGCTTTTCAAATACATCATTCAATTTTTAACACTTGCTTAACTTAGAGCTATTTTTGCCTCACAACATGAGCATTCATTTTCAGGGTTGCAAAAATGCTACGTTAGTCACGCTGCTATTTTGGTCAAAAAAATATCTACTGTCAGTAATTTTGTTTTAAACTCTTAGCAGAAATGATACATAGATACCATGTACATTGTAAATCCAGCAGCATAACTAAAAAACGTTTTTTATCCTTTAAGTTACACGTCAAAACAGTTACAAAATCAGCTCTGAATGTTACGTTAGTCACTATGGAATGACTCCCAACTAAAACAAAAATAGTTTTCAAATAAATTTTGATTTATTCAAAGTAGTAGCTTTGACAACAAAATATGATATCGTTTTAGCTTAAAACCGATTAAAATTCATGATTTGATATTCATTATTAAATATTGTGATTTAATATTGTGAAACTATATTATTTTTACCAGTGGCGTACACAGCGCCCCCGGCCCGGGGGGGGGGGGAGGGGGCGCCAGAGGTATGGGGCGGACTAAATAGCACGGAAAACTTTTTTTTCCCCGTATTCAATGTCACTTCCAGGTGTTCCGAATGAAATCTGCATCGATACGTCACATATGATGCACAACGTAAAATAAAAGAGAGAAACTTGACAAAAATTACTGAAGTGGCTCATCTTGTTATGATTCATTTCACACTCCAGGGTCCCCCGTACCTATCACAACTTCGTGGTTTAACCGGGATAGGGCCCTGAAGAGCGCTCTGATCTTAATTTTGAACCAGAACCTAGGGTCGAGTAAACCCTGCCCAGCACCCTCAGAGGTATCGTTTCACTTGGAGGACTTTGTGACCACGATATTTTTAACGCCTCCAGCCAGTCATTAATCAAGACGGTGGATCTTTGATCTGCTGGGATTGAACCCGGGTCCCTCCGGACAAGAGTCCGATGCCTTACCGGTCGGGCCACCACGGCCCTATCTTTTTATGATAGAGAACAATGTTTTATCGTCCAGTGTCCCAGATATATGCACAGCTTTTATTATATTTCTCACATTGTCAGTAACATCCGCATCAGCAGAGATATCCTTTTCTAAATCAAAACTAATTAAGACTTATCTAAGAAGTATAATGACAGACGAACGATTGAGTGACCTTGCTGTATTAAGCATACAAAGCTCCAGGGTTCATGAGTTAAATCTCGACGCACATACTCAAAAATTACTAACAACTAAACAGCGCACTAACTAGTACTAAACAACGCAGGGGATGAAGTATGAATTTTTAGTAGAAGAATTAATTTTATCCAATTAATTAATTTTTATATTCGTGCTTTATAATTAACAGTAACCTTTAATGAATTTTGGAGTATAATTATTGTAGGATATCCTGGTATTTTCTAGTAAGATTTCAATGTAGCAAATGTATAGTGTTTATTACCTTTCCTGAATTCTGCTTTTTCATTGCATTTACAATTTTCATTACTTTATATTTTGATATAAACTTGATTTTAAATATCAGAATACTCTTCAACGAAGTCTTATTATAGCTTTTAATTTTTTGTGATAAATCTAAGATAGGGCATACTTATAAATCTTACGGGGGGGGAGTGACGACGCTACTAAATCTTACGGGGGGGGATGGCGCTACTAAATCTTACGGGGGGGGGGGCGGCGCTAATAAATCATGCGGTGGGGCGCTTCGAAGTCTATGTACGCTACTGATTTTTACTATAACCTTTTTTTTTTGTCGTATGCCAGCCAGGCTGGCAATTTAGGGTTAAGCTTCACTTTTCCCACTGTACTGTTATTTGGGGTGAAGTCCGACTTCCACAGTACACGCATATGTCACAGGAACCCGTTTATAGGGTAGGCAACCTTTCACAACAACACATTCACACAAAGAAAGGACACAGACAGGAGAGAGAGCACATCCATGCCCAAGCCGGGGCTTGAACCAGGGACCACCCCATCCATGGCAGACTGCTCTGACCACTAGACAAGGTGGCTGGCACTGTAATGTTTGCTATTGTTTAATAATTGAAAATCTATAGAACACTTACATAAAATATATTCATATTAGAGAAGTTATGAACAAATGATTTAAGTGAAATTAATAAATCTAATAATTCGTTATGCGATGTTAAATTGTGAAATCTTCGCATAAACTTTGCCATTGCTTGAGGCAAATGTGAGTAAAGAAGAATTTTTATCCAATTCCCTCAGGAAGCTATCTAGTCAGATCCATTCTCAAATATATTGTAACGAGTCCGTAGCACCTTCAACTTTCTTAAATGAGCATTCCAATCTTGAGGAAATAACTATAAATTTATTTACAAGTATGTACACTTATTTACAATAGGAGCAGGAAATAATTGTTAAACATCCAGCAATTAGGTAGCAAACAGTACACTGTACTCTCAACAGTAACTCAGCATCACGTATCTAACGTGAACAGTAATTAAGAAACAAACAAAAGCAAAACAAACATTCGCCCAAGCGAATATAACGAGCTAGTCTCTCAGAAATCAAATCTGAGAAAAACTAACTAACTGTGTTCAAGGCCAGCTATTTATACTCGGAAGGAAATTTCTACAACGTTCTAGTAAAATCCGGAGTGTTCCGATTCATTCATAACTTAAATAATCCATTCAAGAAAATTCTAGTGATAAAAAGAAAAACCCACCATAATACAACGAAGCGCGAAAATGTCTTCATGCTTATTAAATGTAGGGCAAGTGTAAAAACTACAAAACGTTACAGGGCCGGTATACAAGTGATAAAAGTGATATCTTCAGATACTTTTGCAACATGTCACCAGATAAAACCAAAACCAGTGACAATGGTGCAAGGCAGGAAAAACAACTATTTACAAGATTTGTAACAATATCTTGCACGTCGTTCTCAATTCACATCTTTTGAATAAAGAGCAGCTACAATTTAAGCATTTGTTTCAGTCGAAAACTTTCAATGAGTACATCTAAGAAGACTTGAATTTTTAAAGGGTTCAAAAACCCTGTCAAGTAAAAACGTTTATTTTTTCGACGTTATTAAGCGACATCCTCATGATAAAAAAAAAATCCAGAAAAGAATGTTGGGTAAGCTTTAAGCCCTTACATCAGATTGTTACACAATCTCGAAATCCCTCGTAAGAAAAAACAAAAAGTGTTCTGAACGCATTCTAAAACACTTGCATAAATGGAACAATTTATGCTTACAAATAAATAAGGAGCTCTTGGCTGGCCCAAAACTGGATTAGGGAGAAACAGCGGAAAAGCTTAAGCGCTTTAAGGCAATAAAAGCCATAAACAGGCAAATATTGGACTCATAAAAGAAGAAATGTGTTTTGGAAGACGACATACCGCACTAGCAGCACAAATCATTTAAGGTTGGAAAAGGTCTCAGAGTGCTCGTTTTAAAATTGATGCTCGTTTTATTTTTTCTTAAAAAGAAAAATGGCTTTAAAGTAATTTGAAGTTTTAAGTGGAAAGGGGTATCATTGCCGTTACGGTGGTGCTATAAGGCTTTATGTTGTACTTTCTTTTAAATGTCTTGGGCATTTTAAAACGCAAGTAATGAATTAAGGATAAGAAATTAGCTGGGAAAAAAGGTTCTATAGAATGTATTCTACGTGGTTGTTTTTTCGCTGCGACACTTTTTCATTTCCTAAGTGTATGAATGAATCTAATTTATTTTTCTTAGAAGTTTTTGAGGAATTAAGAAGCTATCTGCAAAAAGAAGGCAAGCGCTATTTTGAATGGTACCTTTAACATGATTATTGCGCATCACAACAGAAAAAAAAGTTCAAGAGCAGTAATTTGCTAAAATAAAATTCATACAATTTTTACTCAGTGTAAAAAGTTTTTTAGACTCTTTTGGAAACGGTAGAGTTTAATTTTTGATGTTAAAATAATAATAATAATAATAATAATAATAATAATAATAATAATAATAATAATAATAATAATAATAATAATAATAATAAATAAAGATTTAGCGCAACATCCGGCTGCGACACTTTTTCATTTCCTAAGTGTATGAATGAATCTAATTTATTTTTCTTAGAAGTTGTCGAGGAATTAAGAAGCTATCTGCAAAAAGAAGGCAAGCGCTATTTTGAATGGTACCTTTAACATGATTATTGCGCATCATAACAGAAAAAAAAAGTTCAAGAGCAGTAATTTGCTAAAATAAAATTCATACAACTTTTACTCAGGGTAAAAAGTTTTCAAGACTCTTATGGAAACGGTAGAGTTTAATTTTTGATGTTAAAATAATAATAATAACAATAATAATAATAATAATAATAACAATAATAATAATAATAATAATAATACTAATAAATAAAGATTTAGCACACAACATCCGGTATTCAGCATACAGCATTCATTATCAAGCCCTAAGCATTTGGCCCCTGGCATCTAGTCCCTGGTATGTTTACAAACATATTTTTTTCTCCATTCTTTAGTTTTTGTTTTACATTTATTTCATTAATTTGCAATTATAAAGACAACTTTTAAAATATTCATCATATCGCACCCTTGCTACAAAAGTGCCACAACTCAAAAAATGTAATTTCTGAGTTATGACCGTCATTAGACATAGTTTGCACGTCTCTACCAATCTTCAAAAGAGCCAGAAGTTGCATTGAAAAATCAGCCGCCAAAGGGCAGTTATTGCGTTTTGTTGTTATCAAGATGCATACGACCCCTTCCCCTGAAATGCCACATCTTGAGTTGTCGTCCAGCCGTCGTAGAGTAACGTGCGTAACTAACGATCATAGTTTGAGATGTATCGGTCTTCATACTGACAAATTCAAAAATACTAAAATGTGCCTAGTCAGCCCGGGAACAGTTTTTTGCAATTCCTGAAAAACGTAGTTTTTTGAGTTGTGGCACTTTTGTAGCAAGGGTGCGATATTTTGGTGTTTAAATGTCAATTAATGTTAGGACAAAATACTAATAGGCTTCATTAATTGGCAGACAATGTTCAAAATTTGAATTCGATTTTGTTTCACACAGAATTTTTTAATCAGAATGCCCATTTTAAGCATATTTTCACTTTTTTTTCACCCACAAACATTGCATTTACAGATGCAAAAAGTAGGGGAAGGTGGGGCAAAGTGAAATAATTAAGTTTACTTACCTGCTTCAAAAGGAACAAATGGTAAATTTGTTGAACATAAAGAAGGAATAATGTATTTTGCAATACAACTTTCGTTAAAACATTATTTTTCATCTTTCGCAGTTATTTTGTACTTTCAAAAAAATGTGGAAAATTTTCGTCTCAAAAAATCACGGGGCAAAGTGAAAAACAAAATGTTTTTGTGATGAAAAATTTTCTATTCGATGAGTGACCGTAATTTTCTTCAAATGGATGCATAACTAAACGAAAACAATAATTATTAATAAAAAATAAAGGACTAAATAAATAAATGAACAAATGAAATAATTACTGTGTGAGAAAAAATAAATAAGAGAATAAAATAGAGAACGAATAAGAAAATGAGTTAATGAATGAGTAAGTAAGTAAATATTTAAGTAAAAGAATAATTAAAAAGTAAGGAAATAAATTAATAAATGAAGAAGTACGTACGTGATTAAATAAATAAACGCATAAGTAAACGAAATGAACTATTCACTTTGACCCAAGTGCACTTGACAAATTACATTGAACATTTCAAACCAAAACATACCCAACATAAACTAAATATGGACTGCATCTGACATCAGTGGATCTCAATCAGATGATAATTACATGATGATAAATGATAGTTAGAAAATTTCATCATTTTATAATAACAAGAAATATTTTGAAAAACCATGAATAATACACAATAAAGGTATCAAATTTTGAAAATGGGTTGTATAATTTTTTTCGTTGATCTTAGGAGCTACTTATTTTTTGACAGGTATCAACTACATGTCAAGCAACTTAGTTAAAATAATACTAGATAGGTGGTGCTGCAATCTGTGAAAATATTTTACCATTTCACTCTGCATCGCTATTTCATTTTGCCCCACATTCCCCTACTAAGAATATTTTTTTTAATTCACCGTAACATAATACCAATTACGGGCTTTGCAAACTTGCGATTAAACGGAAAAATCCAATAAAAATATTAAATTGAATTTTTTTTTATATTTTTGAATTATTTACAAATTTGGGTTTAAAACTAATTTCATGGTGTCGTGCCTTGAACACATAACTTCTGCTCTACATGGGGAAATTACGTTCTCAACGTAACTTTTAACTCCTCCAGATTCAAAATTCTTTCAAACATAAATTTAAGAAGTATAAGCTCTAACTTCCATTCGAATTGCTTCACGATGCTATACGCTTTGGAAAGCATACAAGAACCTTTTCCTCATTTCAAAACCGGATTAAAAGCAAAGAAAAATTAAATGTAAACCTTTCCGAGGCAGTATAAAACATAAAGTAGCAAATTTCAGACTCATAAAAGAAGAAATATGTTTTTGGAAACGAAACACCGTCACGGGAGTGCGAATCATTTAACATGGGAAGGGAATCCTAAGAGGCACTTTTTGGATTAAAAACTTGTTTTCTCTTCCTTCGAAATTAAAAATGGCCTTAAAGTAATTTGAAGGATTTAACTGGATAGGGGATTGATTCTTACCATCATTTTGGAGTTAGAAAGGGATTTTAAAATGCAGTTTTCTACACAATGCCGCTCGGGTCTTTTTTTGAAGTAGTTAAGGAATTAAGGACATAAAAAAATAGTTAAAGCTTTGTCTAGTTAAGTGTTGAACAGTTTCTTCTCTTATTTAAAGCTTGTTTCGAATGACTGGATAATTTGAGTAGAGCTAGTTAGTTAGTTCTGATAAAAGAAATTAAATATTTTTCTTCTTTTGAAGTACAAATTTTACCATGAGATTTTGAATAAAAAATGAAACTCCTTCCTTTCTGAGCTTCTTGTAACTGTTAAACGTCCGTCAATTAGAGAAAATAATTAAATGACATTGAAATAAAATTTTAATGGTTCTCTCGCTTTTACAATAAAAAGGTACGTTGTTAAAAAAATTGAATTTTGACATCTCGAATGCTAATTATGTTTTTCGCAATGAAGAATTGCGATAGGGGTGTGTGTGTGTTGTGTGCAGGCGAGCATGTGCGTGTGCAGGACATGGGCGCCACTATCCGAAGGAGCAGGGGCCGGTGGACGTCCGAAGGCACCCTGTGGCCAGGCCCGTCATTTAGGGGGGGGGGCAGGTGTCAATTGCCCCCCCCCACCGACTTTGAGAAATCAATGTATTTTCATATAAGTGGGCGTGGGTTTTTATGTTTTCCGATGAAATGGCATTGTGTTTGGACCCTTTGCCCCCTGGAAAAACTTGAAATGACGTCCCTGCCTACGGCAGACTTCGGCGCCTATCTAGAAAAAGCCCCGGTTTCCTAGGAGTGAAATCGTCGATCTCTGGCGAGGCGACAGACGCCGCCGCCTTCTGCGCATGCACCTGAGCCGCAGAGTGACGTCGCTTCATGCCACGCTCCAATCAAACTGGTTCTGATTCCAGCGTGCGTCGCGCCCGGCGTCAGCGACGATTCTAGGAAACCGGACCTAAAGTGACTAATCGACGTCTAAGGTTCAAAAAAAATATATATATGTTTGAAAAAAAACTGCAGTACGACTAGAAAATATCTAGCAAATCGGACGGCCATAAAGTTTTCTAGTAGGGGTACAACTTATTCTTTAATAACGCAGTCAATTTTAGTTTAAAAAAAGCTGTGTCATTTTTCTAGAAAAATTTACTGCTAACTGCAATAGTAGTGTTGTAGCAATCAAGGCACAAAAGCTCACCAATTGCAGCCACAGGTGATGAAAAAAAATGAAGAATTTTTTTAAAGCCATGACCCTAATACGTACGTACAAACCTCACGAGAAAATCCTTGGGTGGTCAAAACGAATAGTTCGGTTTTCCATGTCCATATCGCTTACTTCTTTTAAGAACTCATATCTCCAAAAATTTTGAGTTATGCCTGTCATTAAACTGCCTTGAATGAGTAACATGTCTCTGCTGCGAGACCTGCATTTCGATAACTCAATCTTTCGCCGTAATGGAGTATTAGTTCTGTTTTTGCATTTTCGGTAGAAAGTAACTTAACTGATGTTATCTATCTGTTTCAAAAAAAAAGAAGTATAAAAAGTGGGAGTTTTAAAACGACCTTATGCATAGAAAATGTTTAATCCGTGGCTTTATTTGTAATTTTACTACATGACATCTTACTTTTAAACTTTAAAATCCCTCTCTTGAAAAATCACATATTTTGAGGTACTGTCGGCCCCGTTTGAACGAACACTGTCGGTTCCACGAAATATTATTCGATTAAGCGGGGATCTTCAGCATTACGTCTATGGCATTGGTTCCGGGATGTTTTATTCGTATAAGCGGGGTATTCGTTTAGACGTTCTTGAAAGAAGTGAGCGATATGTTTATATGCAGTAACGAAAGTATTGACATGTCAAAACAACTATAGTTGAGACCAATTTAGCCTGGCAGCATTATGAAGACTATAGTGCTCCTCTGGTAAGTTGATCTCCGACACAGACCATGTTTAACTCTTTTTCGGGTAATAGGAAATGATAATTATTACTTAATTGAATTGGGTTGCTTTTGTAGTCAAATTGCATAAGTATTTCAACTCAAATCCGCGACAATTACCTTTCCTATTATTTGGAAAAGAGGAAAGCATCGTCAGTGTCGGAGGTCAACTTACCACAAGATCCTAGTCACAGCATTACCACGCTGCCGTGCTAGGTTTGCCCTAACTATAGTCAGCACTCGTTCAAGGGTGAAGAAAGTAGAAAAAAGGATGAAGCTTAAGATATTATTTTTTCCCGTGAACCAAAAACTTTCTGTATTTAGTACAAAGAAGTAAAAATTCAAACAGAGCACCACTCCATGCGTTCTGCATATGGCTTTCCCACGCAAAAATTCCTACTTTCATAACCGTCGCCAAACAGGAATCGCTTTTGTCACTTAAAGAACAAATATCCACTCACAAGCAGGTACTTTACATGCGAAAAAACACCTCCCCATTTGGAATCCGAAACCATTCGAGAGAGAGAGAGAGAAAAAAAAAAAAAAAAAACTAGGGAGCCTTTTTCACCCTCATCAGCTTAAATTTTTATGCGAACGAAGCAGAGCGAAATGGAATAAAAAATGATATTCCATTTTCGCCTCAGTAATGGCGCCTCTTTAAAATCATTTAACTCACCCGTAATGAGAATTTAGTTTACGGTGGTAGTGGCCTTTCGGCTCTGCGTTTACCTTCAGCGAAATTAGTCAATCACTGTAAAAACAACTTTCTAGAGCAAGTAATTATATTCCAGTATTAGTTAAACTGTAAAATCGATAAAATGATTTCAAATTTGAAATATGTTGGATTTCCCCCCTGGAGTATAAATAAACTTCTTTTGGAGAGATTGTACAGTCGACGCTCGGTATAACGACCGTCACCATCCTACAGAAAACGGTCTTTATAACGAGTATTCGCTATAAGAAGTAGAACATAGAGTATATTGGGATACAGTTGCTGATTTTCTCACCGGTCGTTATATTAGGATGGTCTTTATAACGAGTGGTCGTTATAACGAGCGTCGACTGTATTAGTTAAATGATAATTGGATACAAATTTGTCGCCAGTGCACGATGGTTTTAATTAAAGTTATTGAGCTTGGGTATATGTGGAGCTCGTTCTAATAAATGTATATCATTGAAGCGTGGAATGAATGTTATTTGAACCAAGAAAAAAATAAATAAATAGGTAACAAGAAAATACTGGTTAGAATTTTTTGCACCCAGATCCCTTCTTAGTTTTTTCATCAATTGAAAGTCGTATCGTCAAGTTGCTATTCTTGATAGAGGAACTTTTAGCGCTATTGTTAAAACCATATTAAAATTTTATAAGCTGTTAAGGAATTAAGAAACTATCTACAAAAAGAAGCCACGTTCTACTTTTGAAAGGCATATTTGAAATAAGTACTAAGTAGCGCAACAGAAGAAGAAAAAAAAAAGATAAAAATAGGTAATAGGAAAATATCTTTAAAATTTCAAAAAGTTTCAACTCAATAAAGCTTGAAAGTGAAAAAAAAACTTTAAAGAAAAATATAAATATGTTTCTTTGGTTCAAAGGAAAAAATTAGATTCAACAATATGCTCATTAATATGCTTGTATATATGCTAAGAAATGTGATCAACTGGAATGCCCATTCAATACATTAAGAAAAAAGTTCTTTGTTCCAGGTTCTTTTTTTTTTACGCTCTTTTCTCTTCAGGAGGGAAAAATTTAATGATGTTTTATCATAGCAACCCCCCCCCCCCCTTTTGTCCATTTTATGAGCATACCAACTTTCAATGACTGACAAATATCACAAGTTTTACTTCAGTCTAAATAGGGTAACTGTAATTATAACCATTATTTATTTGCATAGAGTCACCTACAATCTTACGAGTTACAGTCCTTTGAAGAATTGATTTAACCATAAAAATAGATATTTGTTTTTAAGAATAAAAAGAAAAATAAAACAGGTTAAAGTCTTTTTGAGTAGAAAAATACTTGTGACCTATTCCACTGAAACAACAACCAAGAGGGCTTGAAGAATGAGGGGAAAAGATCGTATCCTAAAACCAGAAAAGCGTTTATTTTTAGGAGACTTGCCAAGAACTCGTGGTACCACACGCTTTCGCGACAAATCGTTAAACATGAGCAGGGAGAAGCTAACTATGTTTTCAAGCTACCAGTTTTTTGTTTTGTTCCCTTCTTGTCTTCAAAAGCGCTTTTTTTCTAAACAAACTATGTTTTCGTTTACTTTTAATCTTTTTCCGTCTCTACGTAGTAAATTTGAAGAGGAAACATTGCGCTAAGAGAACATTGGCGTTGTTTAGTTTTAAGACTGCATAGCTGAGGCTAGGAAATGTTTTCCGAGGGAAATATGATAAATTTTGAAGGTGGAGAGGATAATTTTAATCCTTTTCTGTGCCCTAAACGAAAAATTTCCGAGTTTGTGAGGGGTTTTACCCCTAAGCTCCTTTCTAATGTATCCGCCCCTGGTTGAGTTACCAAAACTGCAAATTGGCATGGATGACGTTTGGCTTGAACACTGATTGTTATGGAGAACACAACTTATTATTCATAAAAAAATGCATTTGTATTTTTATTTGTAAAAAACCCAGTCATTTGTTGGAAAATAATACAAATTTAAGAAACAGCTCTATAGTGTCTTGTCTGAGCACTGACGAGATAGAAAGGCGAACATCCTATTAACGGACGGAAATGGATACATCTATTGGTTTGCAGGAATGTCTACCTATCGCGACTGATGTGTGTTAGTCTTTAAAGTAAGTAAAGTTACTTTATAATGAATGAAACACATGTGCATTAAATTGTTTCTTTCACAGGCCCGTCATTTAGGGGGCAGGGGGGGGGTCAATTGCCCCCCCCTGACCTTGGGAAATCAATGTATTGGCATATAAGTGGTCGTGGTTTTTGCCAATTTTTGGTAAATTTTACATTGTGTATGCACCCTTTGCCCCCCCTCCCCGAAAAATTTCGAAATGACGTCCCTGTCCTTTCCCCCTCTTTAAGATAGTATTGTCTTAACTGGCCGCTTGGCAATTCTATGGAAAACGTAAACAGACAGTATCAGTCAAACTAGTTCATCTCGAAGGTGGAAAATGTTCAACTTCACTGAATTCTCAGCATCAATTCAGCGTTTACCACGTTTCTTTCTAATAAACTTGCTCAAATTCTCTACATTTAGAATTCTGGTTGCAATGATATTTTCAGATTTTATCTTCAACGATGTCTATCGATAACTAAAGTAACGAATAATAATAATAATAATAATAATAATAATAAATCTCATCGTAATCCACTGAGAAACAAAGGAGCCCAGGGAACGTCATACAGCAAAGAGAGTTGCTTAGGAATTCACACCCACTCAGAAAATGGGAAAAAGAGTACTGATGAAAAGGGGTTAACTTAACAGATTTTACTTTCGTCATAAAGAAAAGTAGTTTTATTGCGTTCTCCCGGTTTATGCCGTTCTACTGTTTGAATTATCTCCACTTACAACAAAGAAAAACCCATTAAAGGAATTTCTGTTCTTTTTTTTTAAAGGTTTTTATGAACTCGTTATCGATGCAAGTATTAAGTTAGTAAAATGTTTAATAGTGAATACATCATCATCACACACTCCAGGTTCCCCCGTACCTACCACAGCTCGTGGTTTAACCGGGATAGGACCCTGAAGAGCGCTCAGTTCTTATTTTTGAACCAGAAACCAAGGGAAGAGCAATCCCTTGGCCCAGCACCCCCAGAGGTATCGTTTCACTTGGAGGACTTTGTGACTACGACATTTTTAACGTCCCTCAGCCACCATTAATCAAGACTATGGATCTTTGATCGTCTGGGATCGAACCCGGGTCCCCCTGGTCACCAGTCCGACGCCTTACCGATCGGGCTACCACGGCCTTAATAGTGAATACAGTCAAATTTCGATAACTCGAAGTCCCAAGGGACCAGCTAGAAGCTTCGAGTTATGGATAGTTCGAGTTATAGGAAGTTACCACAGCATTCTCAAGAGTTTTGACTGAGGGATTGAAGACTTCGAGATAAAGAAATATTCGAGGTATTAGGCTTCGAGCTATCGAGACTTGATATTAGTTACGAAAAAATGTTGGTCAATAACTATGCAGAACATTTTTTAGCCTACTTTCCCGTTAAAAATAAAAGAGACGAAAAAAGCATTAAAATTGGCTTAATGCATCTAAAAAATGTCGCCAAGTCCAAAAAATATCGCCAAGTTCAAAAAATATCGCCAAGCCCAAAAAATATCGCCAAGTAAAAAAAAAGTCAAAAAGAAACAAAAAAATGAAATAAATATCGAAAAATTAAAAATTTGAAAGTAGGGTATTGAGATGGGGAATTTGTGTGTCTGTCGGTCTGTCGGTCGGTCTGTCTGTCTGTCCCCCCCTAATAACTTTTGAATGAACATTCCGATTTGGACAAACTTTTTTTTGTTGGAAAGATCTCGGCGAGTACAGCTCATTCCCATATTTGATTTTTCGATTTGAACAATTTTTGGTTCAACTTTGAGCCGTTCAAACAACCGGTCCCGCGATACTAACTTTTGAATGAACAGTCCGATTTGAACAAACTTTTTTTTGTTCGAAAGGTCTTTTCAAGGATACTTCATTCCCGTATCTACATTTTCGATTTGAACAATTTTTCGTTCAACATTGAACCGTTCAAGCAACCTTTCCCCACCTAATAACTTTTAAGTGAACCGCCAAACCCAAAAAATATCGCCAAGCCCAAAAAATATCGCCAAGCCCAAAAAATATCGCCAAGTCCAAAAAATATCGCCAAGCCCAAAAAATATCGCCAAGTCCAAAAAATATCGCCAAGTCCAAAAAATATCGCCAAGCCCAAAAAATATCGCCAAGCCCAAAAATTATCGCCAAGCCCAAAAAATATCGCCAAGCCCAAAAAATATCGCCAAACCCAAAAAATATCGCCAAGCCCAAAAAATATCGCCAAGCCCAAAAAATATCGCCAAGCCCAAAAAATATCGCCAAGTCCAAAAAATATCGCCAAGCCCAAAAAATATCGCCAAGCCCAAAAAATATCGCCAAGCCCAAAAAATATCGCCAAGTCCAAAAAATATCGCCAAGCCCAAAAAATATCGCCAAGCCCAAAAAATATCGCCAAGTCCAAAAAATATCGCCAAGTTAAAAAAAAGCCAAAAAGAAATAAAAAGGTAAAATGAATATCGAAAAAATAAAAATTTGAAAGTAGGGTATTGAGATGGAGAATTTGTGTGTCGGTCGGTCTGTCTGTCCCCCCCTAATAATTTTTGATTGAACATTCCGATTTGAACAATTTTTTTTTGTTGGAAAGATCTCGGCGAGTACAGCTCATTCCCATATTTGATTTTTCGATTTGAACAATTTTTGGTTCAACTTTGAACCGTTCAAACAACCTGCCTCGCGATACTAACTTTTTAATGAACAGTCCGATTTGAACAAACTTTTTTTTAGTTCAAAAGATCTTATCAAGGATACTTCATTCCCGTATTTACATTTCCGATTTGAACAATTTTTCGTTCAACATTGAACAGTTCAAGCAACCTTTCCCCACCTAATAACTTTTAAGTCAACCGTCCGAATTGAATAAACTTTTTTTTGTTCGAAAGATCTTATCAAGAATACTTCATTCCCGTTTTTAAATTTCCGATTTGAACAATTTTTCGTTCAACATTGAACCGTTCAAACAAGCTCTCACACCTAATAACTTTTGAATGAACAGTCCGATTTAAACAAACTTTTTTTTGTTCAAAAGATCTCGGCAAGGATGCTTCATTGCCGTATTTAAATTTTCAATTTGAACATTTTTTTCGTTCAACATTGAACCGTTCAAACAACCTTTCCCCACCTAATAACTTTTTCGTGAACCGTCCGAATTAAATAAACTTTTTTTTGTTCGAAAGATTTTGGAGAGGTTCATTCCTATATTTCACTTTTCAATTTGAACCATTTTTCGTTCAATGATGAACCGTTCAGAAAAAATGTTAACATGAGCGCCTACGGAGAAATTTAAATTGAATGTTGATTCTGAACTTCAAGGCGGATTTCCTTCAAACTAACTTTGCAAGAAAATGGTTTTGTTAAATAATGTATTGTAAAGTACTTTTCTGAATAATCTTCTGTGAGGACTCTGATTCCTTTTCCGACAACGCAAACATGGCGGAAATGCAGGCTCAGAAAAAAGGACTGACTTGTCAGACGATTTTTTGTTTATTTATTTATTTGTTTTGTTTAATTTATAACTATTGTTTTTTTTTTTTTTTTTGGCAGACGATTTTTTTTTGTTAACAAAAATTTTTCATTCACGAGAGCATTTTATTCTTTATTTATATTTATTAACTGGCAACGGATTAAAAATGAAATTCGAGACATTTTATAACGATTTTTTTTCTTTCTTTGATTAAATGTGTTTTGATGTTCTTTGTTCTTTTATTTATTTTTTTTTTCTTTTGAAAACGGTTGTGGAATTTTTCTACGGAAGAACTATGACAGTTACGTTCTTTAAATGGTGCGACAAAACTTTATTGACTCGTTTATTTACTTTTTACGTGTCTATTTCATCTGATGAGAGGGGTATATTTTGCTTTTAGAAATCAGCTTTAAGTGCTATAAAGGTATGTTTGACATAATTTTCAGTTTCAGATAATTAATAGAATATTGATCAGATGCTAGAATGCCGATATCGATGTACGGGAAAGTAGGCTCGTTTAGTTCTTGACAGAACTTCTTGTTATGTGAAGAATTTGTTAAGCATTGGATTTCCTTCCAAATGTACATTTTACTAACTTTATAATCACCTTTGTATCTCGATGCCCCCTCATCTTGAATTGTTTTCCTTTCCCTAAAACGCCAGAAAGGAAGATTCGACAGTATTTATACATATTTGATTCGACTGTTTAATAAATTAGTAAATCAAAAGTGTTCGGGTATTTTTATCAGACGCAGTTCTTTATTTCTGCCAGAAAAACAGCATTAAGTTAAGTAATAAGTCTAAAAGGAATAAAAATTGATGAATTATAGAGTTCAGACATTGCTCTAGCCCATCCATAGCAATTTCTTCTTCCAATGCAAGTTTTAACGTGAAAATAAGACGATGAATGCTTAGCAAAAGACTTGAATGTCTGAGGCTAGACAACCGAATCCTAAAAGGGCTAAGTTTTGACAGCTGGTAAATCGTTATGATTAGTCTCATCGAAAAGGGAACACTTCCACATGATGCCATGTTTATCCGCCTGATTTAAGAATCAAGACAGACTCTAATCGGTAAAGCTGACAATCTCGATTTATAGTCAGCATTTTGGCTCGATTAACACTCGTGGGTTCCTTGGGGTCATATGTGACCCCAATGCAATTTCTGTTTAATATATCTTGTTAATCAACCATTTGTTTTTAATGGCATTTTGTGGCTTTTATTCTTCTCGTTTTCTATTCAAAATAATGCTATTATTGTGTTCTATTTTTCCCGAATTGTATTTTTTGCGCACAAGACCCTTGGGGTCACTTCCCTAGAATGCCAAAAAAAGAGGACGTTGCAACATTTGTCCAAGAGAACTGGACAGAAAATGCATCGAAAAATGTCATAAGTGTTTGAAATTCACTTGCAAAAAAGCATGTTTTTCAGGTCTGTAACAGTTGTAAATAAATCTACAGTTATTGTAAGTTTTGCTCTAAAATTTAAATTTTTAATGCATAAACTAAATTTTACTTTGATTGTGTCTTTTTATTTTTATTTTTTTAGCATTAAAAAGTGTGTGAACTTAAATAATGCATGAAACATTCAATAATCATAATAAATTAATTAAAGGAAGCATTGGGGTCGTTTATGACCCCAAGGGTCTTGAGTGTAACTGAAATGGGAGGGACCCACGAGGGTTAACCCCTCTGTGCGGCGTATCGGCAAGTCAGTAAAGGCTCTACAGCAATGCTTGTACGGAGTACGAGCAAAACATGGACGGGGTTAATACACATGAAATTAAGTGTTAATTATTAAATAAAAAATTGCTAAATTTTAGTATAACTAAAAACGGAATGCTTTCTTTTTTTTTTCATACAGAAGCCATCAGCTTCAACATACATGAGGACTGCGCACTATGCGCTTTGCCTCCTGACAAATACAGGACACATTTGCGGCACAGGAGAAGTTGAAATAACATCCATGGGCAGGGCGGGATTCGAACCCGAGACCACTTGCTTAGGAGGAGAATACTCTCCCTCTAGGCCACCGTGCCCCCCCCCCTCCAGAATGTTTTCTGCAACTTAAAATTGCTGATAGGAAGTGAGAGGGTGGAGAGAGTGGCTACCGGCGGATAATGATCTTAATATTTTAAGTCGCTACTTTCTTCTTTCATCACTATGGGGGGGAGGGGGGGGTGTAGAGACCGCTAATCCTAACTACGATGATTATATTAGGTTGGTGCGTATGAAATGTCGGATTCTTAAGTGATTGTATAAAACTGCATATCTTTCTTCAAAAGCTGTTTATTCAATCAAAGTATGCTCCATTCGCTTCAATACACTTCTCCCAACGAGATTTTTTTAAAGCGTAGATGCCTGTCCTTAAAAACATTTTTGGTCTTCAGAATTAATAAACTCTGATATCGAGTTTTTTTTTTAGACTGTCTACATTTTTCATAGTGTTTTGCCCCTTAAAAAACAGCTCTAAATGCTTGAAAAAAATGAAAAATCGGTCCCGCGAGAGATCCGGTGAATATGGTGGATGCTGCAAAAACTTCCACATTCCAGTTCGTTTCAGTTTTCGCAATTGTTTTTTGTGTGTCGGCAGAATTCGTATCGGCAATAAAACTCAAAAGAAATAACAAAAGGGAAGACCTTCGAGAAAAACCTATTTTTGCTGAAATGAGGTCCTCTGGCAATGGACAATACGACTATGAATGAGGTTTATGCCAAAGACAAAAAGTATAACGAAAAACAGGGAGACAAAACGTCCGCATGTAAAGAGAAATCCGACATTTTCATACGCACCAACCTAATATTTTAGTTTTCTGAAAAAACATGTTTTTTTTCATATACATAGAAAAGTTTCACCATTTTTTTTTTTAAGCTAAAAACAGTAAATAAGAATTTTATTTTTGCTAATGTATTCCGTAAAAAGTTTCGTCCAGACAATGAATCTGAAATAAATCTTTTCACTCTTTAAGGGATTCTATTAAGCGTTTCGAAACGGAGGCAAAAACACTCTCTCCTACACCCTCAGAAAAATCTTTTTGGAGAGCATTTCTTCAAACTCTCCCGCTCACTCGGTCGAAAAATTTTTGTTTCCATTGTGTTCGAAAAGACACTCGAATCGGAAAACAGAGTTTCTTTGGAACAAAAAGAGAGGACAAGTGTTTGACTGGAGGAAAAAGTCTTTTTTTCTGGTACTCCAGTAGAAATAAGATATAAAGTTGCATCTGAAAAATAGAAGCTGATAAAGAAGTTTTTCTCTTACTTGGACTGCATGTACATGTGTGGACTTTACTTAGAAAAGTACTGCTTTAAACTTTGTACTGAATTACTGTGAGTCTAGTTTCGATAAGTACCTTAAATTTATTTCATCCTTTGCAGTATGAAATGCAAGACCTATACAATAATGGGAACTTTCTGGAGGAAAATGTGAGTCCACATATGAAAGATTGTTGTTTTTGATGTGACAATGTGACTTGAGCATTTGGAGTCGTGATAAAAGTTTTTCGTGACTACAGAAAAGATTGACAAGTTTCTTAAAATTTTTCCAACTGTTACTGATGCTTTCCTACAGAGTAAAGCTACACAAATTTTTTAGTGTCTGATAAATATAACGTCAGACTGCACGTCGAAATCTACCTTCTAGGATATTTACCCATGCGTCTGACTTATGCAGGGGACTGGTCGACTAAAAAAATACGTTATCGACTAGGTTATAATATTATTTCAAAAACCATGTTACACCGAGTTTTTCAAAAAAAAAAAAAAAAAAACGCAAAAAACGCAAACGGCAAAAAAGTTGTCTAGAGCCTAAAATTATTTCCCGACTATTCAAATTTTACAATTTTCGCTTACTTTTATTTTGACTTCGTCTAAAAGATAAAAAATATTAAACACTCGCTCGTTAAAAGGGCACAACGTATTCGTCCATTTTTCACAACTTACTAAAGTTAATCTAAATTTTCAAACTGTGCAAACACTGAAATTAAAAATCGAAGCTGTCTCGATGCTGATCCCGATACTCAACTCCAGTTATCGAAGATTGAGCCTAATATACTTAAATTGTAGCAGTTTAAAAAACCTCACTCAGCCTTTTCTAAATTGTTATATTCTACTCTAATGAGTGCTAGTTAATTTAATTAAGTTCAGTTAATCACAATTGAATTGAAGCTACAAATATCCATACACTCTCAAATGTCAGAGGTTGCGTTCTGAACATTGGTCCATGAAAGGGGTCCGCTGGCTATAAAGTTCAGGAAGATCTGCATTAAACCGTTTTTTAACTGACAATTTTGTACCTCAGAACCAGATTAACGTAAGTCCAAAAATAAAGATTTTCAGTTTATTAGTGTATTCTATGTAGAATCTTGCATCGCACTGGGGCATGAGAACGCAATTCTTACAAATATTTTTTAAATAAGTTAACCATTGCTATAAGAGTGAAAGTCCCAACCTTTGTTTGAGCCAGACTAACGTAAGTCCACTTTATACCAAATGGCTCCAACTCCGCAGTCCTGTTTTTCAAGCTCTTCTAAAAAGTAGTAATAATGTGACTTACATTATTCTGGCCTGGCTGGAGGTACGGAACTGTTTTGATACAAAGCCACAATAACTCAAGTCCAGTTCTGATAAAGTCAGTCATTTACTATTTAATTACGTAAATAACTGCTTAATTGTTCAAAAATTAACCAGCAAGGGCTAAAGTACACATATTTTCTCAATGTTAAAAATCATGTTTTGTAGCCTAATTCGTATATCAGTTGTCTAACTAGTCAACGAAATTATTAATTTCTGTTTTTTTTTTTTTTTTTTTTTTTGCTCCCCTGCAAAGTGATGATAATGTGACTTACGTTAGTCTGGTTCTGAGGCACAGAATTTACCCTAGCAGCATAATCTCATCGGCCGATGTTGGGCCATTCATCGAAACCCGATGAAATTCTCATCAGCCGATGATAGGATTCGATGAGTTCTCGTTGGGAATTGCTCCAATATGTCTCATAGGCCAAACAGAATCAGAGCAGCAAAATCCGATGAGTTTTGCTAAAAATACGATGAGATTTGGAGCAATTTACGAGCAGTGCAGTCCCCTGCCGATGAATTTAGGATCAATTTTGGATGCTCGGCTTATTTTCATCGGGAAAGTTGATCGGAAGGATATCGCTTTCCGATGAAAAGTAGCTCATCGAAAACCCTGCTCGGATACTGATCGGAACGATGTCATCGTGCGTTACGGGATCAGTTTTCGAGGAGTTCGATGATCGGCAGAGCAAATCCGATGAGTTGATGCTACTTGGGTACCGTAAAGTCGGATTACTTGGACCCACAAGGGGGTTACTTGAGCCCACAGTAAAATGATAAAATCTGGGTTTGGTACTAGCGTTAGAGACTGCAGAGTGCTTCTACCTAGCGGAGAAACGAGGAACTACGTGCAAGTCTTCAACTAGTAAGTACCAAACCCAGATTTTATCATTTTACTGTAATGGGCTCAAGTAACCCCCTAGGGTCCAAGTAACCCGACTTTACGGTAGTATTCATTTTACCCCTAACTTCTCTTCGTTCTAACATAACAAAATGTGTTGGTAAGTGTTTAATTTATGACAATGACAGATTCTTTTCCCCTGAAATATTAATTTCCTGGAAGTCAAATGTAATAGCATGTTAAAAACGATTACCTGGCAAGCTGATCAAACAAGAAACTGCCGTTTCCTGCTTAACATTTAGTTTGGCACATATCAAAAATTTAAAAATTTTGACAAAATTTTCTTATTTTAGTTTTTTTGGGGGTAAAATGCATAAATTTTATATAGTTTAAAAAAATTTCATGGGAAAAAATGAAAAGAAAATCGGTTTTATAAATTGTGTATCCTGTAGGATACACTGCCAAAGTAGCAAATAAGAATACATAAAAACTTTTTATAAAATTTAATCAAGTAGTTATTTACAATACAACTACATCTATCTATAAATTATTATACAAATCAAAATACAAAAGAAATTAAAAAATAAAAGAGAACATACCTGTAATCGACGTGACGCCATGTTCTATTGGTAGAACACACCGTAACACTTATAAACTTAACACTGAACGCGTTGCTTTGTAAATAGCCACAGTAATGACAGATGTTGAAAAATAAGGTTCGAATAATGATATAGGTTAAAAACCAACCCCCTAAAGGGCGCCTAGTTCAAATTAAAAAATGTAGAAAGTGATGTATCCTGTAGGATACATTGCCAAACTAAGGGTTAATAAAGAATAGGTATCCTTTCGCGCTATCTGTCTCTAATTGCAAAACTTTCTCGAAAACTCATCACGATCGGAATGGGAGAAAAAGGAACGCATTTTTGTTCTCAAGTATGTGGCAAAGTTACCAAATATCGTTCCAAAAAGACAACCATCAGTATCTCGGTCACGCGCTTCGTTCAGAAATTGCATTTTCCTTCTCGCCCTCAGTTATATCGCGCAGATTGTCGCATCGATTTCGAACTTATCAAATGTTTGCGGAGTTGGAGAAATAAAAAAAGAGCAGTTAGTACGATTCCAGAGGGCTGTGAGGGGATGGGAACCGTATCGTATCAATAGTGGAGTCTCGGCATGAGACGATTGCAATTTACATGCGAATTCGATTCTGGGTAAGCAGGGCCGCCGCTATCAGTGATGGGGCCCGGTACCAATTTTAAAGCCTGGCCCCCATGCACCCCCCCCCACAAACGCATATTTTTTTGCCATCGTTTCATCACATTTGCAATTGTAAAAAAAAAGGGAGAAAAAAAAATCGAGAAAACATTTTTTTTTAGTTACGAAAGTGTGCATCTGATTTTATTTTCACGTTTTTTGTATCGCCAGATGATTTTAAAAAGCGGTACATTTTCCTTTGCGCAAGCGTGTTTCATTCATTAGTGTTTGTACCAGCAATTGTTTCAAATTGAGAATCGGCAATGGAAAGCGAGATTTTTTTTTTTTTTTTTTTGATGAAATTATTGACACTATTACTGGAAAAACATGTTCATAACCTTACGGTCCCCCCAAAGCTCCGGGCCCGGGTACTATAGGTCCAGTATTCCCCTCCCCCCCAACGGCGGCACAGTGGTTATAACACTATAACGCCATTTTTATCTGTTAGGGCTAGAATCAAATTACCTTTTGGATTAGCACACGAAAAATAAAATAATTTAATTTCCATCTTGAAGCGAACCAAAACATTTGGGTGAGGGAGCGCTAACTATACTTTTCGTATTTAAGTATTGACGTAGAGTAAAACCTTGCTGTAGCAATATCCGATACAATGATAAATTTCTCTGAAAGGAAATATTATGAGATCAGCGTGATGTCATCAATTTTAAAGCTTTTTGAATACTTTACTAAGTAAACTGTATTTCCAGAAGGTTACATAACGATTTCTAATTTAGTGACGTTGTTTATAATTTTTACACTTAATAGGCTCTTTTAGAAAATAACTAATTTGCTGTCACATGTAAGTCACTTAGAATATTTTTAATATTAACGATTATTTTTAATTTCATTCACTGCCACTATGTTTGGTTGAAATTATGTGAACATTTTTTGGGAATATCGTACGTTATGTTGTTTTTTTAATAAACTTTTGAATAAAACAAGCCAAAACGTTTCCATCAAAATGAAAAATAATCCTCCAAATAAATAAATGACGCCCATTGAAATGCAAAATTTTCCGCCAAATAAAAGATCAAGGCATTAATAAATCCTATAAAAAGTTCGGATGAAATATTAATCAAATTAAATAACACAATATTAAAATGTCGCACAAAATCTGAAGTATTCCAAAAAACAACTACATCATTGAAGCATTAATGCTTCATTAAAAGGTAGAATAAGAAGAAAAGGAAGAAATACTGCAGTAACATGATATTTTTCTTGGAAGTAGAAATCTTGAAAGTAAAAAGTAAGCAAATCCCCAAGCCAAGTGACGTACCTAAATGAAAAGTAACAGCAAATGTTCGGGGAAGAAAAAAAAAAAAAAAAAAAAAAAATCTACGCCAAACACACCAATTAAATAGAGAAAGCCATTTAATATGATTGAAAGTTCTGTTAAAATATTAAAAAATCTGGAGAAAACCAGGTCATTTAAAGCTCTATTAAAATGCAAAATTAATCCGTCAAGGAAATAAAACAAGGCATTGAATACTATTTAGATATCCATTAAAATGTAGAATGATTCACCAATCCACCAAAGTTTTTTTTTTTTAGTCCTGTTTATGACTTAGCCGAACTAAATAACTCCATGGACCTTTTATAACTGCTTTTGAGATTTGTTGGATGTTATCGTCATATCGTCATAAAGGTCTACAAGTGACGGCAATGCACCAATTTCTCTCAGGTTCGCACTTATTCTTGGACACTCAAAGATATGACAAGGTGTAAGCTGTGTGTCTGGGTAATTACAACAGTACCAAAGAAGTTTTTGAAGTTGTTAAAAACGTGAGGTCCGTTAAATTAGTCCCAAAACTAGAGTATAAACAGTGTGGAAAATAAACGATATTTTTCTGTTTTCGCAAAATTAGAAAGTCAACATACCGCCAAATGCTAATCTATTCCTACTATACTATTATTATCAAAATCCTTATTTCTTGCCTCTAATTTCTGAAAAAAATCAATTTTCCAAACTACACGCATAAAATATCCTCAGAAGCAGATACTGTCAAGACTTAAAGCTGTTTGATAGTCACTTTATTGCCGAGAGAAATATTTTTAAAAATGGATTTCACAGATTTTTACGGCCTTTTGATAGATAGACCGCGAAAAGTTGGAAAATGCTCATAAAATGGAAATAAGATTTTGATTTGATGCTAGGCAATTTTTCAATATCTTCACTGGGTGAAAGGGGGATATTTTCAATTTCAGTTTTTTGAGCTCCGAAAATATGGACGTAAGGTATACAAAGTAACTCTCGCTGGAAAGGCAATATTGAGCGAGGTTTTTGAATTTTAATAGAGATTGCTAATAAACATAACATATGGCTCGTACCATTTGACTGTTTCAGAGCGAAAGTGGTCTAAACCTAATGTAGTTTTTGATGTGCGGAGGATATTAATTTATTTTCATCTTCTCGGTAGTTTTTACCAGGGCTGCGGAGTCGGAGGAAAAATGGTCGACTCCGACTCCGGGATTTTAAAACTTCCGACTCCGACTCCCGACTCCCGCTTTTTTTAATTATTTTTTTTTTACCCAAATGTGAAGAGGGAAAAACCCTAAACAAAGGTTCAAATATTAAGTCCATTTTCAAAAGTTTCATTTTTAATCATGGTCGCAGCCAGAACTCACTTTAGAGGAGGGAGGTAGCAAGCTGGGGTATCGCAGTTGGAGGTCATGGGAGGTCATTGTGACCTCTCAAAAAGTTCAATTTTCTCAAGAATTCTCGCAGGTAATTTCACCACATTTACCTCAATTCTCAGAGGTCACTGTGACTTCCCAAAAAGTCCATTTTCTCCAAAGCAAAAGACAAGTGCCGCTCTTGTCATTTGACTCCGTACAAAACTAATCCTTTTCTTGTTACATGGCCAGACTTTATGTTAACACATTGCATTTTTGCTGCAAATACTTTTTAATTAACTTGCATAAGCCCTAACATAGCAATTCGTTTCACAAAGCAGACCCGCCATTTTGAAGCTCTTTTTAAAGATCCTAGATGCTTAGGATTTGGATATTGGACGCTGAAAATTTGTATCTGTTAGTTTCAAAGATATGTTTCCACCTCCATAAAATTTCATCCAAATCGGAGTCGGAGTCGACATGTTTTTCAGCAACTCCGATTCCGACTCCTTTGGTCCAAAATCAGTCCGACTCCGCAGCGCTGGTTTTTACTTCCTTGTACAAAGTTCATGAAGTAATGTATCCACAAATTTTTTTTTTCTTTTGCTGAAACATTATTTATCGGCTTAAATCTGTATTTCAGAACCAGACTAACGTAAGTCCATTTTCGTCATTTTTCAGTAGAGGGGAAAAACGATGTATTCGACAATCGTTTTTCCCCTCTACCAAAAAATGACGAAAATGGACTTACGTTAGTCTGGTTCTGAGGTACAGAAATATTCGTTTTACTTCACGCCCGAATGAATGTTAAGTATTTTTTTGACACATCAACACGTACACTAATACCTAGGAACATACAAGACAGCCGAAACATCTTTTTTGACCATCCTCGAGTTAATTATGAATTTTCTCGCTATGTACGTATGAACGCATTTTCGTATAACTTGAAGTAGCATGCCACAGAGTTCTTAAATATTTGTTTGCAGCCTCTGAGTAAGCTATAGCTGTGCGCTTCCCTATCCTTGGTAGCCTGAGCGGTAATTCGTCGGACTTGTAACAGGATTGTCCAGGATTCGATCCCAGCTAGTGGAAAATCAACAGTGTTTACTAATAGTGGCTGGGGCACGTAAAATGTGGATCGTGGCGACATAGTCCTCCAAGTTCTAGTTCCAAATCACTACCTTAGGGTGTGCTATACCAGGGGTTGCTCGCCTCCTGGTTTGGATCAAAAAAGAACCCTCTCCAGGGCCTCATCCAACTGATTAAACCACGTATAGTGGTACAGGTACGGAGAACCCTTTAGTATGTGTTCTGCCCTTTTGCTGTTCCTAAAGAAATTCTACACCTTTTTTGTCTGTTTGCCGATTTGACAAATTGGCATTAATTACAATACGGACTAAAGTAATGTCATTAAATGACTACCACTTGGCGATATTACGGTCAAGAGTTCGGTGTCGGCTTGACGCGGCACTATTAGCGATATTTAGTGTGATTCGCATTTAATCAATGTTGAAAGTATCGGTATTTGGAAAATAAATATCTGTATAAGTCTTTATAGCATTGGTTGGTGATAAGCTAATGGAAAATTATTATAAACAAGTTTTTTTGCTTATTCCAAGCCCCTATAATACTGTATTTTTGTTCTTTTTACAAGTTGAGCATAGTTTGGGTAGTTTTTATGAAGTTTCAAGTTTTAGAACTTAACAAAAACAAAATCTTTCTTCAAGAGAAGAAAAAAGAAAAAGCCCGTGAAATGATTTGACAATGGAACCCTGTAATTATTTTGGAGGTCATGAACGTTAGTTAATTATCATATTGAAAACACAGATGCACATAACCAGGTCGCATCGAAATCGCACCCTTCTATGAAAATAATTTGAGAGAAATGTTTTCCAGACACCGCCCGCTGCAATTTCGGTTTCCGGTTTAGGGGATATACGAAAGGAAAAGAACGCGCAACGGTATTTTTGGAATCTCGCCGTTTCCGTTTCTATTCTCTTTCGAATGCAGGCTCCCTCCCACCATCCCCATTCCATTCCAGAACGAAAACATCGCAACCCACGGGCCACCCAAGTTATAAACATGTCAAAGTGGTATATCAACTTCACTTTACCAGAGAACGAACGTTTCAAAATGGCCTACCAAAGAGAACGTCTTCGTGATAAAGAGCACACACACACACGCGCACACGCGCGCCCACACACGCACACACGCACCCACCCACACACACACACACACACACACACACGCACGCACGCACACACACACACACACACACACACACACACACACACACACACACACACACACACACACACACACACACACACACACACACGCGCGCACGTACTCACACACATTATAAAATGTGGATAGCAAAAAATCTGATGTGGTCCCCACACAACTTCCTTTCACGCCAATTAAATAGTTGATGTCTTTTAATAGCTGAAACGAATGGGTGCTTGTACTCACGTAAGCACTTCGGAAGCGATTTTCCAAAATGCATTATTTTTTTTAACATTTTCTATACTAGGGTCAGGTGGGGTAAAATGGGTCAAAACCACTTTTACAATCAGCTTTGAGTGCATAGCCTGAGCAGTAAATAAACTGCTCAGGCTATGCAAATGACTCTTCCTCGTGACATTTAAAGTGAAATATCTCGGAAAAAACAAAATATTGATACCGCTAAGTAAGTTAGAAAATGTGTTGTCAATGATTCATTTCACCCCATAGCGTGGGGTAAAATATGTCACTAGCGGAGTAAAATGAGTCATGCTTTAAAGGATTTAATTTCACGATTTATTGAATAGTAATTATGTACTTTTGTTCATTAATGCGAAAAAAATTTGCATATAAGCATTTCTAGAAAGTAATATTGTCCTCTTGATTTATTTCAGGGTCATTCCATCGTGACTAACGTAACATTCAGAGCTGATTTTATAACTCATGTTACCTGTAACTTAAATGATAAAAAATAATTTTTCGCTGTGTTGGTGGATTTGCAATGTAGATGGTGTACATGTATTATTTCTGCTAAGAATTTAAAATAAAATTACTGACAACAGATATTTTTTCAACCAAAATAGCAGTGTGACTAACGTAACATTTTTGCAACCTTGAAAAATAATGTTCATGTTATGAGGCAAAATTTTCTGAAAGTTAAGCAAATGTTAAAAATTGACGGATATATTTGAAAAATATGGAATCTTAGCTTTTAAAAATATATATTACATTTATTAAATTTTGAATTTTTTTAGTCTTAAGTGTCACTTTTGCTGAAAATGGAGTGTGACTAACGCAACGTGACTAACGTAACCATCGAATAACAAACAATAGATTTCTTAAATAAAATTTATTATGGCTGATATTATTGATAATTACATTAATTTTTAATTTTTTAAAACTTATAATGTTGCATATTTTTATTTATTTATATATTTATTATTATTATTTTTTTAATTTTATGTATTTTTTTATTTATTTATTCTGGGGTAAGAAATTGTAAATGGAAGGCTCCATTTTAACTTAATTGAGTTTGTCAAAGAAATTTTAGCTTTTGCAAACTGAATATTATCAGGTTTGGGCCATTCAAATCTTTGACCTGTTTCTCTCATCTTTGATCTTTTGAGCCCAATGTTTGAACTTCCTAGAGTTAACTCGCAATTTTTTTCAAAACCAGTTTCCTCATTCTTATTAATTTTTTTATAAAGTTGATAGATTTCTTCTAAGTTATACATAGGCAAACCCTTTTGTAGCTTCTTTCTCTTGTTGGCAACAAAGTTCTTTACATATTTAACATCTTTCTTCTGGGGAAAAAATCGCGAAATTATCACATTATTATAAAATTAGACAACTTATTGTTTTGTATTATCCGACAACTTAACGAGTGTCTGTGGGATTTAGGATTTCCTATATTAACTGCTATACCTGATGCCAGCTTTTGGATAGGTATAACTTTCTTTCGGGGACTGTTAGCTGAAGCTTTTTTCTATATTTCTTCGTTGCCTTTTCCAGTGCTTGCCTTGTGAGAAAAGGAGATTATGCAGATATGGAGGGAATAGTAGTTTGTTTCTTTGCAAGCATCTTACTTATTTAATTATTTTGAGGCTTCTCTTTCTTCCTCTTTTAACTTGAAGCCCGAAATTCTGTTTTTTCGTAAACATCGCAGCAATGTTTTTGACATTTCTCTTTCATCTGAATTTTATAGAGGCTCTGATTCGCCCGACTTCTTATTTTCCGTTCTGAAGCAGTCAAAGGAGCTATTTTGCCTCAAATATTTCAAATTAGTTTGATATATTTATTTACTCTTAACTGGAAATTTAAATAAACACTAAAATAGTTAAGCTTTAAGCTACATTAATCTTTTTTTAATTGTTACCATAATCACATTCAAACTATTACGATAGTCATATTCAAACTGTTACGTTAGTCACAGACCTAAAATGTTACGTTAGTCACACTAATATTTTTCTATTAAATATATCTAAAAAAAATATTTTAGGATTTTCGAGTAGATATGATATAGACATAAGAAAATAAAGAGCTATGGTGTTTAATTATTTTTAGTTCAGTTTTAAAATAGAAAACATTGCATTTTTGTGACTAACGTAACATAAAATAAGAAAGTGAAATAATGAAGATCATTAAAATGCTTATTTTATAAACTAAATGAAAAAAGCTGTTATTTCAATCAGATATAAGTCCAAACTTTCATAAAAAATGCAGTTCTTTAAAAAATTCACAGAAATTTTAACATTATGCACGAAAACAATGACTAATGTTTTGAGCGTTTACTAAGACTTTTCTGCAGCCATGTACTTACAGAGCTCCAACATATACACCAAAAAGGATTTTTCAAAATTTTTGCTAGATTCATATACTAGAAAGTATGTTGAATAAAATAATAGGTCACAGTTAAGTCTTTAAGGTACTTTTATTTTTTAGGCTGAGGTTGACATTTCTATGGAATGACCCTTCAGGGCCAGGAATGTCTAACACTGTTTACAATGAATGATAATTCCAAATATCTCCTCTCTCCGGAAACAAAAATCTTTTACTGTATTTTTAAATTTCATTTTACGTTATTCTACATTGTGATGAAAAATGATGGTATGAAAAGATACTTTTGACATTTTTCCCAAAAAACTGGACTTGTTCCCATTTTCCAACTGCTAACGGTTACCATCAATGCACTTTGATTCAGTTACAAATTTCTTTTACAGAAAATCTATTATTGTGCCTGTGTGTCAGTTTAATTGATTTTTATCTCTTTAGACTTTTTCAAGTATGCAATCTTTTCCATATTGTCGAGCTCGTTGAAATTTCACAAGTTTATTTTTGCATTTGTGTATTTTTCTTCTCTGGTATATTTTAACCCTTCACTGCACGGTGTGCTAGATCTGGCACAAACCAAATAAACCCTCATATATTCCAATGATTTTTAAATGCAGTTAAACTGTGTTTTACGCCCCTTCTAGAACATTGCTATAACAGTTTAGTGTGAGGTTTATGCACTAGTAAGTTGTACTAGTCTAGGGATTACAGTTCTTGCTTTTGAAAAAAAGAGTGTCTGCATTTCCGTTAGAAGTGTGCTTAGTCATTATTTCCTTTGTTCTAAAAATGTGTAAATACACTTAGTGGCAAATTTGTTTGTACCACTTATGGCATAAAACACATTGTAGATTATTACGCTTATCGGTATACAAAGCATATGCTATGTGCTTTGTGCCATATGTAGAACAAACAATTAAATCATTTTTGGTGCACATTTTTAAGATTAATTTTTTTCTTCATTTTTCCTGAACTCAGAGTTATTAAAAGGTAACATATGACCTTTTTCATGAAAATATAAAAATCGTGCAGTGAAGGGTTAAAGTTTCTTCTCTACTTTTGGTTATTGGTGTATTGGAGAGAGTGTGCTTACATTAGAAGTTTTAATATGCATAGAAATAAAAAATATGCTTGACTCGCATTGTTCCAATATCGAAGCAACAGCCTCACTTGTTGTTGAGATCTCAGATGTTAGTGCCGTTCCTTCAATTGCATTATTTTAATTCAACTTTGTAGAATGTTTTTCTATGATTTGGTTGTCGAGGCTTCTTTCTTTGGCGAAAAAAAGCCACTTTTGCTTAACATCCTAACAGCATTTCCTGAAGGAAGTTCAGCTAACAAAATCTGTGCTTTTAATTTTGGCTTTTTGCTTTTATTTAATTATTTTGCCCTATCAGTTCATATATTTGTGCATCAAACGAATGACAAAGCAATTTACTGCTTGTTGTTCTCTTGTTAGTCTTTGGTATGTGAACCTGTCTTTTTATTTTTATGCACTGATGATGGGGCTTGCAGTTTACAGCCCCGAAACAACTGCTTGCTAAATCTTTAAACTATTTTATTCGTATTTATTTGTACTTTTTAAACGTTGTCTATTCTTACTCATTCCATAGTACAAAGTTTTCGACTGCTGTTTTACCATTTATTGCTTGTTTTAAATTAGTACATACATACATGACAACAAAACATGAGTTAGTAAGCAAAAAATATAATTAGCTCTTTAGTATATGCTAAGCCTAATCGATTGCGAAAAATGACCCATTTTACCCCCGCATGTGTTAAATTCCTGAAAATTTCATTTTTGCTGTTTTCTCTTCAACATTTTAGGAAGTTATTCCTGAAAATGTGCTCTATGAAGTAGGTTAAAAACTTAATGTGTATTTTCATTTAATTTTCATTAAAACAAAAGTTTTTATGACGATCACAGTCAAACGCTTTTGAAGAAAAACACTTAATCGCTAGTATCTGTAATTTTAAAATAGAAGTTGCATCTTATTTTGCATATAAAATGTTGTCCGGTGTCCACAATACATAACAAGAAGTTCTGTCAAGAACTAAACGAGCCTACTTTCCCGTACATCGACATCGGCATTCTAGCATCTGATCATTATTCTCTTGATTATCTAAGACTAAAAATTATGTCAAACATACCTTTTTAGCACTTGAAGCTGATTTCTAAAAGCAAAATATACCCCTCTCATCAGATGAAATAGACACATAAAAAGTAAATAAATGAATAAATAAAGCTTTGTCGCACCTTTTAAAGAATGTAACTGTTACAGTTCTTCCGTAGAAAAATTCCTCAATTGTTTTCAAAAAAAAAAAAATTAAAAGTACAAAGTACATCAAAACACATTTTATCAAAGAAAGAAAAAAAATAAAGAAAAAAAAGAAAAAAAAACTCGTCCGTTGATAAAATGTCTCGAATTTCACTTTTAATCCGTTGCCAGTTGTTAAATATAAATAAAGAATAAAATGCCCTCGTGAATGAAACATTTTTGTTACAAAAAAAAACGTCTGCCAAAAATAATAATAATAATAATAAATTCAATAAAACAAATGAATAAATAAACAAAAAATCGTCTGCACAGTTAGTCATTTTTTTTTCGAACTGTTTACTCAAAAGTTATTAGGGGTGACAGCTTGCTTGAGCGGTTCAATGTTGAACGAAAAATTGTTCAAATCGGAAATGTAAATACGGGAATGAAGTATCCTTGAAAAGTTCTTTCCAACAAAAAAAAGTTTGTTCAAATCGGACTGTTCACTCAAAAGTTAGCATCGCGGGACAGGTTGTTTGAACGGTTCAAAGTTAAACCAAAAATTGTTCAAATCGAAAAATCAAATATGGGAATGAGCTGTACTCGCCGAGATCTTTCCAACAAAAAAAAGTTTGTCCAAATCGGAATGTTCATTCAAAAGTTATTAGGGGGGGACAGACAGACAGACCGACCGACAGACCGACAGACACACAAATTCCCCATCTCAATACCCTACTTTCAAATTTTTAATTTTTCGATATTTATTTCATTTTTTTGTTTCTTTTTGACTTTTTTTTTACTTGGCGATATTTTTTGGGCTTGGCGATATTTTTTGGACTTGGCGATATTTTTTGGACTTGGCGACATTTTTTAGATGCATTAAGCCAATTTTAATGCTTTTTTCGTCTCTTTTATTTTTAACGGGAAAGTAGGCTAAAAATGACAACGCAAAAAGAAAATATTATTTGCACAATTTTTAAGGAATTTTCTAAAGAGCCTGACCCATTTTACCCCCTGACCTATTTTGTCCCACCTGACCCTACCTATAAAATCATGTGAAACATAAATGATCTCAATGTAAACGAAGGCGATGTTTTTGGCTAGCATCCTAAAACTGAGTTTAGAGCTACAAAAGCTAAATAGAGAGTATAATGGGACTATTACAATAGTGCCTGACAATAAATACAAAAACATTAAAGATGCTCACAATTATAGTTTGTTGCCAACCACAGAGAAAAAGATTTCCTTAGAGAATAATGTTCCAAATATCCACAATTTCAACATTGATGAAGATGAATACCGTTAAATCTTGCCAATATCTCCAAGCAGGCAAACATTTTAAAATTCCAGTCTAAAGCATTATTTAAATCAATTGAACTGTTCAACTGAGAAACCCGCCAAGTGAACTTTTTAAAAGTTTTGGGAAACTAAAGAACTTCCCAAGTAAAGGTTTCGACTTTTTTTTTTTTAAACATTTTTTTTTAAATTAACCTGCAGCATTATTTGCTTTTGCAATACAACAGGAAACATTTAAATTTTTTTTCGAGCAAAACCCTTTACTTGGGAAGCTTTTATTTTAGTTTTTCAAAAATTTAAAAAAGTGCACTTGACGGATTTCTCAAATGAACAATTCAATTAACTTTCCTTGCGCGAAGACAAATGAGCACTTTGATAAGCTTCGTGGATACCAAAGCAAGTTATGCGTCAACTTTAAAAAATCCAGTTTAATATTGCAAAAATCAAGAAGATATCGTGGTGAGTTGTATTTCTATGATTCTCAGATAGTAAATGGATCTGGAATATTCTGTCTTTGTAATGAATTATAACAAAACAGTACTAAACTATTGTAAACAAGTCAAACAGATTTATGAGCAATTTCTGACGATTCGTCACCTATTCTTTTTCTAATTCAGAGAAGAAAAAGCGAATTTAGATTTGAAAAGACCACTTTTTTGTTATTGATAGAACAAAACGGATAAGGGTCACCCCGACGAAAATGGTACAAATCATGTCTGAAACTCTTTACTTAAGATTATCAATTTAAATCATTTCCACCAACTAATCATGTTTTTTTTATTGAGTTTTCATTTATTTGTGTATAATGAAGTGTAAATAAATAGTACATGACTCATTTATAAAAGGATTTTATATATTTTGATCACTTTGTTTAACAGAGTGGACATATAACAGAGTGGACAAATAAGCCTTTAAAAATATCTGTGTAATCACAAAAACAAGTTAGAATCACAGAGCAAGTATAAAGTGGAATAAACAGCCTAAAACTGTAAGTCTATAAGCAATTTCAAGAAAAAATCTATTTTTTTCATCATGAAATCGGCTCTAACAGAGTGAACATCCAACAGTTCAAATTAACTATCATAAGAAGAGAATTAGGCTCACCCTGGTTGTTGACTACATAATTCAATGTAGCAAGCTAATCACGGCAGTTATACTACCTATATTTTTAAAAA
The DNA here is from genome assembly GCA_038373865.1 of Uloborus plumipes. Taxonomy (NCBI): domain Eukaryota; kingdom Metazoa; phylum Arthropoda; class Arachnida; order Araneae; family Uloboridae; genus Uloborus; species Uloborus plumipes. The sequence continues at coordinate 17,992 of JAXGGA010004254.1, read as the reverse complement.
AATATATCAGATTGAATGCAATTGTTTATTTTATTTCCAAAAGGAATATGGGTGATTCTATGCTATTTAAATTCAGACGGCCGATGGAAAAACTTCATGTAAAACTGATTTTATTAATGTTTTTGTATGCTGAAGCATTAGACTATTATCTTTTATATGAACCACTCAATTAATTCACTGCAATTACTTTATTTTAGCATTTATAGCAGAAAATAGTCACAAATGTATACTCCCCTGGCCTGTCCAAATACTAGTTTTTATACAAACATGTTCGACGCTCAATTTTTGCTAACGTAGCATAATGTTTTTTGCCATAATCATACACTTACATTAACAGAGAAACATATTTCATCAGTAAACATTGAAAAAATATTTATTATTATTTGAAAAAAATATACTTTTCAACCGGCCATATCAACAGTGGCACCCTGACCTGGCGCACTTCAAAGACTGAAACTTCGCATAAAAATGCATAAGGATGATGTTGATTGTGAATAACCAGTGTAATACTGAGTAAAGTTAAAAGCAAGCTAAAAGGTTTTAATAAAATTCGAATATTATTGCATCGGTACTCGTTGAAAGTGCCTTAAAGCTTACTGCGCCAGTCGCTGTAGTATTTCCCTGGTAAGTATAACTTTTGATATTTCATCGCTACATAAGTATGCGTATGTACAATGTAATGCTTATTGTGTGCAGACATTACGGTTTACGTGATGTTCTGGCAAGAAGAACGTGTGATGCTGTTTTTATAGGTAATGTGTGATTTTGTCACTCTGGCAGTTTTGTCCCAAAAAAGGGTAAATGTACATCAAAACTGTGTTATAAGCATAATTAATTTCATTTTTAATATTAATTGCCCCTGTGAAAGCAATTTGAATGAATGTAAATACTGCGGGAAGTATTTTGATGTGGGATCTGCGGTGCGACTTGTATGCAACATGTCGTGTTTTCAAGATTGATTTTTTTTATTTTATTACAACGGGAAAAAAAATTTTGAATACAGGTCTCATAGAAATGAGTCCATACTATGATTTTACACCGAAAAATAAGTGAAATAATTGTAAATCAAACCAGAATCCCGCCAATAGGGTCACTCCCCCGGCAATGCATTTTCCCCTGGTATCGATAAACCCCCCGAAAATTGAAATTTCGTCTGACCATTACTACTACAATCATAAAAATAGTGGCTACTAGTGATATTATGAGTGTGATATTAAACAGATTATTTTTTCTTTGGGGACACAAAAAACGCATCGACCGTAGAATCACCCATATAACAGAGTGGACAATTCGAAACATAGAAAATCTAGGGACAAGGAAAAATAATAGTGTTTCTTGAGGAAATTTTTTTTCATTTGCGTAAAAATCTGCAGAAATGGTGTCAGAAGCATCTCTCGTGCAGTGCAGTGTCATTTATTTTGTTGTTACATTTCAGTTTAATTTTAAATCACATTTAAAATTCTAGCCATTTGAAGCTGAGACACGTCACTTTCTCCTTCTTCCGACAAAGATGATTTTTTTTTGTGTCATTTCTAAATGGATTATACCTAATCAATGGATACTTGATGGCACAAAATGAAATGGAGAACCAATAAAAAATACACTAAAGTAGTTATTAAAATTGATTTTAAAAAATTCTAAAGTCTCGGACACGATTTGTACCATTTTCGTCGGAATGACCCATAAACATTCTTAAGAAATATTGAGCATTGAACTCACTTGCCATCAAGTTTTCTTTTCGCTCAGTTGAAAAACTTTGATGGTAAGATTAGGTTTTCACTGGGACAATTCATTAAAAGTTTGACTAAAAGAGAGTTTTAGGCGAAGTTTCCAGCAGGGGGCACCCCGAGCTTAAATTTTTCGGAGGGTGAAATTTCTGAGCTTGTCTGACGAAATTCCGAAATGTGCCGATTCATAAAATACGAGCATACACACAGACCTTATACCATTACTTTATGAGAAACTAAAAAAAATCGAGCATTCACAAATTTTTCCTTAGATGATTAACAAATATTCAAACTTAGATGAATAATAACGGGAATGTATTTTGAACAGTCAAAACGATTGATTAGATAATTTATAAGTTATTGTTACATACATAAAAACAGATAAAAACGTATTAACTGCATGACATATCATAAAATATTGCATATATTACAAATAAAAGCATGTTGGTCATAACATGTTTTTGCAACAACCCAATTAAGTTTAATTAATCGGGTCTTCTTATTTGCAAAGGTAACAAATGTATATAACAAGAAGTTCTGTCAAGAACTAAACGAGCCTACTTTCCCGTACATCGACATCGGCATTCTAGCATCTGATCATTATTCTCTTGATCATCTGAGACTAAACATTATGTCAAACATACCTTTTTAGCACTTAAAGCTGATTTCTAAAAGCAAAATATACCCCTCTCATCAGATGAAATAGAGACATAAAAAGTAAATAAATGAATAAATGAAGTTTTGTCGCACCTTTTAAAGAATGTAACTGTTACAGTTCTTCCGTAGAAAAATTCCTCAATCGTTTTCAAAAAAATAAATAAATAAATAAAAGTACAAAGTACATCAAAACACATTTTATCAAAGAAAGGAAAAAAAAACTCGTCCGTCGATAAAATGTCTCGATTTTCACTTTTAAACCGTTGCCAGTTGTTAAATATAAATAAAGAATAAAATGCTCTCGTGAATGAAACACTTTTGTTACAAAAAAAATCGTCTGCCAAAAAAAAAATAATAGTAATAAATAAAATAACACAAATGAATAAATAAACAAAAAATCGTCTGCACAGTCAGTCATTTTTTTCTGAGCCTGCATTTCCGCCATGTTTGTGGAGTCGGAGTCGGAATCAGAGTCCTCACAGAAGATTATTCAGAAAAGTACTTTACAAACATTATTTATCAAAACCATTTTTTTACAAAGTTAGTTTGAAGGAAATCCGACTTTAAGTTCCAGGATCAACATTCAACTTAAATTCCCCGTAGGCGCTAATGTTAAATTTTTTTCTGAACGGTTCAATATTGAACGAAAAATGGTTCAAACCAAAAAGCGAAATAAGGGAATGAACCTCTCCGAGATCTTTCAAACAAAAAAAAGTTTATTCCATTCGGATGGTTCACTCAGAAGTTATTAGGTGGGGAAAGGTTGCTTGAACGGTTCAATGTTGAACGAAAAAATGTTCAAATTGAAAATTTAAATACTGTAATGAAGTATCCTTGCTGAGATCCTTCGAACAAAAAAAAAGTTTATTTAAATCGGACTGTTCACTCAAAAATTATTAGGGGTGACAGCTTGCTTGAGCGGTTCAATGTTGAACGAAAAATTGTTCAAATCGGAAATGTAAATACGGGAATGAAGTATCCTTGATAAGATCTTTCGAACAAAAAAAAGTTTGTTGAAATCGGACTGTTCACTCAAAAGTTAGCATCGCGGGACAGGTTGTTTGAACGGTTCAAAGTTGAACCAAAAATTGTTCAAATCGAAAAATCAAATATGGGAATGAGTTGTACTCGCCGAAATCTTTCCAACAAAAAAAAGTTTGTTCAAATCGGAATGTTCATTCAAAAGTTATTAGGGGGGGGGAAGGTTGCTTGAACGGTTCAATGTTGAACCAAAATTGTTCAAATCGAAAAATCAAATATGGGAATGAGTTGTAATCGCCGAGATCTATCCAACAAAAAAAAGTTTGTTCAAATCGGAATGTTCATTCAAAAGTTATTAGGGGGAAAGGTTGCTTGAACGGTTCAATGTTGAACGAAAAATTGTTCAAATCGAAAATGTAGATACAGGAATGAAGTATCCTTGAAAAGATCTTTCGAACAAAAAAAAGTTTGTTCAAATCGGACTGTTAACTAAAAAGTTAGCATCGCGGGACAGGTTGTTTGAACGGCTCAAAGTTGAACCAAAAATTGTTCAAATCGAAAAATCAAATATGGGAATGAGCTGTACTCGCCGAGATCTTTCCAACAAAAAAAAGTTTGTCCAAATCGGAATATTCATTCAAAAGTTATTAGGGGGGGGGGACAGACAGACCGACCGACCGACCGACCGACCGACGCACAAATTCCCCATCTCAATACCCTACTTTCAAATTTTTAATTTTTCGATATTCATTTTACCTTTTTATTTTTTTAACTTGGCGATATTTTTTTGGACTTGGCGATATTTTTTGGACTTGGCGATATTTTTTAGATGCATTAAGCCAATTTTAATACTTTTTTCGTCTTTCTTTTATTTTTAACGGGAAAGTAGGCTAAAAATGGAAGATTGCAGCTACACAATATACACAAAAAAAGTATTGCAATACTGTTCCTGAATTTTCCGAATCGTGAATCCGAATTTGCCGAATGAGGAAATCTTTTGGGAGGTCCAGGACCTCCCATAACCTCCCTTCGGGGAGCTCCTGGTTTCCAGCGTCAAAATGACCAGCTAATCTTATCACAGTACGGCGAATTAGAAAGCCGGAGTAGAAACCCTTCAAAAGATAGCCTTGCTATTTTGTGGCCGGTAAGATGTTCGAAGACAGACACCAAGGAAATCGGCAGATTATATCTCACCAAAAGTAAGTGAATTTTCTTTTACGTATAATAAAAAGTACCAGTTTATACGAAGTTGTAAATTTTCGGAGGGAGTTTAATTTAATTTGATTATTTTTTAATCGTTTTTCATGGTACGTTTAAGGGGTAATTGGAAGAAAATTGTTTCCCCTTAAGTGTGCGAAAAGTAACATTTATATGGAAAGAAGCGAAAGAGTTGACATTCAATGAGTTCCCAAGCAATTTCAATTCTGGTTCTTAATGTTTTTGCTCAGAACATTCGGGTATCAGAGTTTAAATAGACAACGATACCAGATTTAGGGCAAAAAGGTATGTTTTCTGTTTCACAGAGCCCCATTAAAGTGGAAGTCCGATTTAGCTTGGGCAGCGCACGTTAGATGGAAGTCTCATCTATCACCTTTCAATAATTTTGATCCAAACCGGTAGCCTAAAAACTCCTGGTTCAACACTCCCAAAAGATATTAACTTGGAAATGAAACTTCGAGGACATTGTGACCACGATACTTTTAACGTGCTCCAGTCACCTTTAGCGAACATGGAGGATCTTCGACCGACATTTTCGAACTCGAAAACCTCCAGTTACGAGCCTAACGAATTACCAATCAGCTCACCATGGCCCAGCTCCGGTGAAAGCAAAAACCTACGCAAAAGGACGGTGACAAAGATTTCGTCGTTGTCACAACCGCCAAAACCCAATATTAGGCAATAGCAGAAAAAGAAATTTTTCAAGGAAGGGGCGAGCGATTTTTCTTCCTTACTTTTTACTATGCATACTACAAATATCAACCACAAAGGACTCGGACTTCAATCTCCGAAACATTTCTGGAGGAGAGCTCAAACCTTCTTCCTACGAGCTATATTATACGAGCTACCTACTCGTATAATATAGCATTTTGGAACTTCAATATCGAAAAACTTTCGGGGAAGAGTCCTCCAAGACAGAGGCAATCGCCCCCGTCGTCCCTCCGTTGTATCCGTCCCGCACTGTCATCGTAATGGCCCAAACTAAGAATTAGTGCACCTCTTTACATAATGAAAATAATTCTGCTTGAGATAAAAGGAGGAAAAAGCGCTGCGTTGCAAACTAACTTCAAATGAAAGACTCTCATATTCTTATTCATCTTTCCATTTGTTAAATAATAAATTAACGAAGTCACATTACGAGCTGAAATTCCTATTGAAATCTAAGTTCTGAAGAGTTGAAAAAGTCATAGATCTTAAAGTCATAAAGGTATAATTCATCACTGAAACGAGGACCGAGTCATTATATGGGAACTTTCAAACGATCTTTTTGCAAGCCGCTCCGACGAAAAGCATCTTTAGTGTGGTAGAACTCATTAAAACTTCATCTGAGAGCTTATTGGATGAAGTCCTTGGGTCAAAGCAGCCGGCGGCCCTTTTGTCAGACAGCCAATGGATGGATTGGATCAGGAAGGAATACTTTATGCTTCAGGCCACAAGGTGTCATTATCAGAACAAGACTTTTTTCTTTCTTTTTTCAAAGAAGCATGGTTGGGAGTGAAACTTTTGTTGGAATAGCTAGAGAAGATGAGAATATTTCGAGCATACATTATTTTTTTCGTTTTATGAAAATTGTATATAAGTCTCTCTGTAAACATAGAAATAAATCAGAAATTCCTAAACTTCATCAGAATTCTTTCAGTTACTGATTTAAAATATGAATATTTTAACCATTAAAACAAGTTTTTCTCTTTCGTCTGGTAAAAGTTTTATGATATACAATTTGACAAGAAAAAATTGAAAAAGAGTAAAAACCTATGTGCATATTGATTTTAAATTTGCCTTACAAAATTCATGTTTTAATTTTATCTCGCTAAAGATTAAGGCCAAAAATATATGCTTCCCAGAAAAAATGTGTATGGGTGACAACAATTAAAACTTTTAGTAAGAGTAGAAAATACCAGAAGACAAATAATTAATAAACATTTAAAAAACTATCACACCTAGATTTTAATGATTTTTGTTGTTCAGTCTTTGAAGTTGATAAGAGCTTTCTAAAATTCAAAGTTACAATATCGAAAATTACAGGAGTTGCTGTTAAAACAGCTTTGGTTTCCTAGATGGGGAAGTCCAGTTAAATGAATACTTTTTGCAGTGGTTCTAATCCGTAAGGCGGATAATCTGTAAGAGAATTTACCGTTACTGTATAAATGGGTTTCACTTTTAAACCAACGAAACCAAAACAAAAAGCTTTATAAGCTAAATGTGGTGGATCTGTGTGACAGCGTAGCACTTAAATCCGTGCACATATTTGGAGTTTTTATCTATTTATTTTATGAAAGGTGATTGCACAAGAGTTTTTTTTTTAACAAAGCATTAATTTCAATCGCAGACTTTAAAATTTTTAATTTTGCAATACTTTTTGCTGTGAAAAAATAGAATATCCTATCTCCAGCTCGGTTATTTCTTCTTCCAGATTGATGAGTTCACAATAAAGACGAAACTGCAGTCTCTGTATAAAATAGCCGAGTTGGCGGTAACTGTCATGTACTTTAATTGTAAATGAAAATAAAATGTTAAGTGATATTCTCATATTTCATTCACCAAGGTCAAAAAAAAAAATCACCATATCAAAACTGAAGTTGGATTCAAAAGAAACTTATCTTTAAATAGAGATTCCATAATTTAAAAAACTGCTGAACATCGTTGACTTTTTTACAGGAAATAAAATGAAGAGTTAAATTCAGATCTTTTAGCAATACAATTTATAACTTTGAAAAATGAAAAAGAAAAAATAATGCATTAAGATCATGCATTTCTTCGTTTACACGAAATTTGAAATTACTGGAGTTCATATAAAAATTAAATTGTTTAATAAATCGGTTACATTCTGATTGATATTAAAGCAAATAAATCGTGATGAAATAGTATGATACTAACAAAATAACACCATCTTACAACTTCAGATTTTTATTAAAGATAAAAATACTTTTTATATTTTTTTAGTTTCGCTGACATTACTTTTAAACAGAAAAAAAACTCAAAATCTCATGATAGAGCTTTCCATTCTTGAAAAATCTTATTTTAATGGCGTTTATATTAAAAATGTCCATACTCAAATTCATCTTCATTATTAATTTAATTAAGTGTTCTCCAAGAGGAAAAAAACTGTTTCTTGGAATGAGGGCCGAGTTAATTAACTCTTCGAACATGCTTCAATTAATTAAAAAAAAAAACTAACGTCGTCTTTGATGAGAAAAATTCTGAGAGGCTATTGTCATTTTGGGATTAAATCTGATTGAAAGAAGTTATGAATATATTTATTTTATAATAATAAGGATACGTATTAGTATTAGTAATTTGTTTACTTAGATATTTTATTCATATAACTGTCGTCAACAGATAAATTTATAGGCAAAGTAAATAATTTTTACAAAGAAAGATGTAAAAAGTTTTTTTGACTTACTCGAATGAAATATTAAGCTAATAAACATTTGAAAGTATTTGAAGTTTTCTCAAAACATAAGGTACAGCTAGTTTTTTGGAGTTAACTATTAAAATATACTTAATAACTGTAAATTGTATTTTTTGTATGCTGCGTAGTGGATAAGCAGGGTGAGCTTAACATTGATCCATTTTTTTCTGAATTCACATTGAGAAGCCCATAAGGAATTTATTATACAAGTACATTTTTTTATTTTCAGGTTTTCTTTTTTTCCCTCGTAACCTATTTATGCCCAAGTTTTTTTTAACAATTTATTTCAATTTTTATCTGCTTAAAACTCGTACTTGGAATGGTTTACATACATTTTAGGCTTAAAATAGTTCACCGTTGCCATGTTTATTAAGTTATTTAACGTCCTGTTTATGGGATATTTTGCAGATATGTGAGCAAAATAAGACCTTATTTGACTTTACTTGTGCAAAGTAGCATTACAGAAGGCATCTGTGATCAATTTTAAGCAAATCATTTAAAACCATGCTGGATCGTTGCTTGACTGTATTAGTCTGAAAATAGCTGTCAATAAATAAACTCTGATATCCAAATAGTAGCTCTAACTGGTTTTCTCAAGAAGAAGGACATTTTAACTTGTGAAAAACAGCTTCAGTAAAATGATAGACCCATTACAGGTTTTTGTATGCAGTAGCTAACAAGCGTCCCGTTTTTAGGCTACTGGGCATAAATGGGTTAAGACATGCATTACATTTAATGATATCAAAAAGAGCAAAAGCCAGCGAGCCCCAGGCCTAAGTTATAGATTTCAGGGGGGGGGGGATTCTGCGTAAGCGCATTACAGCAAAGTAAGAAAAGTTCGCTATTATTTAAGCTAAGTATTATAAGTAAAGTTTTGGCGGAAAATAGGTAGCAAAGGTGATTAAAACTGCTGTCCAAAAACTAAACATCATTCCATGTCAACTGAAAAAGTTGTGTGTCATTATTCGAGGTCTAAATCAACTCTTCTCATAGTTTTCTTAAGGAACCTCTCCCCTTCTGCATTTTCTTACTCTCTAAGCGAAAGAGTCTTAGCCAAGTGGCATCTTTAAGTATAACAAAAACATGATGTCAACTGAAAAAGTTGTGTGTCATTATTCGAGGTCTAAATCAACTCTTTTCATAGTTTTTTTAAGGAACCTCTCACCTTCTGCATTTTCTTACTCTCTTAGCGAAAGAGTCTTAGCCAAGTGGCATCTTTAAGTATAACAAAAACATGATGTCAACTGAAAAAGTTGTGTGTCATTATTCGAGGTCTAAATCAACTCTTTTCATAGTTTTTTTAAGGAACCTCTCCCCTTCTGCATTTTCTTACTCTCTTAGCGAAAGAGTCTTAGCCAAGTGGCATCTTTAAGTATAACAAAAACATGTCTATATTCAAGATTCCTTTCTGCAGCAAGAAGCATTTTATCACTTCTGACCGAAATCATGAGTTAGTAGCTGTTCATTCAACAATAAATTATTCCATGTTTCACGCATTTTTAATTGCTTAAACTTTTGAGAAGCATTTTGTTTTAATCTTTATAAGTGTTGTGAAGACAAAACAGCTCGAAAAAATGCTTATAAAAATCAAAAAATGTTATACTTCGCAGCAGTTTAACTTGGCAGTGACGTCACTACGGGCGGAGCCAACAGCGTGACGTTAGCCTATGAAAAACGAGCTAGATAAAACGTCACAGCCTACTTGGCGAATTAGAGGAGACCGCTGACTGCTTGTGAGCTCTTATTGGCCAAGTTAAACTGCTGCGAAGTATAGTCCCCAACTGCAATGTTTTTTTTTTCTTTTTTTTCTCTATTAAGTTTTTTTTTCTTTTTCTTTTTACAATCTTCTTTTTTTGTAATATTATCTTACATTAAACTTTATAAAAAAAGGTCTTAGACATTAAGTGATATAATTAATTATATTAGAGTTCTTTCTACGGTGAAACAGTGGAGGGAACCGGTCTTCAGTTTTGTTGATTTTAAGTAGAGGACCCACTGCTAATGCCAATACAGTACAGAACCTTTTACCCGGGAACCAAAATACCGGGAAACCAGAAAACCGGCAACATTTTGTCGATTTTTCCGCCACTTTTTAAAATACGCATTTTCGGCGATTTCTAAAAAATGAAGAGCTTTTTTTTTTCTTTTGAAATACTTAAATGAATACCATATAAGAGGCATATAGCTCAGAGATTTTTAATATTGTAATATCTATAAGTACTTCTGGATCGTTTTCTCTTCAGATTTTAAGATGCATTACTATTTGATATAGTAACTTGGGTTTTATAAACAATTGGCAAATATTGCTTTGTAGCGATTCAGAAAACCGGGAAATTCAGTTATCCGGGATAGCTGTGGTCCCAAACATCCCGGATAATTGGTTCTCTACTCTATTGCTATTGTAAGAAAAAATATCTCACTTAAACTTTGGAATTCTTACAATGAGGCCTACGTCGTTTGCATAGGAAAGCAGTAGTGCATAAACGCAGGAGTGCCTCGAACTAAAATTTTATGTGGCTAGGAAATTTTTAGTTTGCAGATTAGAACTCCAAATTTTACCGAATGGTAAAATATCAGCATACTCACATAGGCTCCTAACTGCACTTTCATTTAAGTAGTTTAGTCACTAAGCATCATCAAAACTTAGCTTTAAATTCCAATTTTGCAATCTCCAGATTTGCCGAATCGTCTGACAAATTGTGCCGAATAAAGAAAGCTTTGGGGAGGTCACAGTGACCCCCCATCGGGGTGCCCCTGCACATGTTAAACAAATATAAAAACTAAGATAATGTTATTAAGCGATTTCTACCCTTATCTTTTACCAGCAGTACCAGCACAGCGATGCCCGTGCATTAAATGGAAGTCAACTGAATAAAGTTAAACTCACTCCAACCCTCTGAAGTAAAATTATTATATTCCATAATTAAAATATGCTCCACAACATTTTAAATTCCACTAAAAATCCTGAGTTAAAGTTTAAAACAATTGGCAATATAAATCAAAAAGCATTAAGTTAAGTAACAGGGGATATTAATTATTCAAATGTAGTAAATTTTCAAGGCTTAACTCAATACGCAAATTTAAACCACTGTGTAACTTCAGGGGCGAAAGAGAAGTTTGTCTGGAAAATGGACCTAGTGTTTCAGTTTTGCGTATAGAGTTAAGCCTCGAAAATTGGACGAATTTGATTAATTAATATCTCCCGTTCTCATTAACGGAGAGAAACGTGCTGAAACTTTTCTTTTTCAGAAAAAACCCATTTGCAACGATGTATAATGTTATGGGGGGGATTTCCCCCTCCAATTAAGCCGGATACACCAAAATGTGACTAGTTAATTAATTTAAAATTAACTAATTCGAAATTTAGAATTCGGCTTTCGAAGTGTATTTTATTGGGATACGTTCGAATTTTTGTGCCAAGTTTCGGGTCTGCAGGTGCTGTGGGGGTTTCTGGCCATCGGTTACAAACATACATACACCGTCATCTTTATATATGGGTGATTCTACAAATACGGGAATATTTCTAAAATGTAGATTTCAAAAAATTAATTTAAAATTAAAAATCTGAAAAAAAATCACCAAAATACTTTATAAGTTGTATAATTAAAATAGAATATCAGCAGAGCTTAAATGTTTGTATTCTATTGTATTTTTGGATTTTTATTTTTTTGAAGGCATATGTGAATGATAAAAAGGACATGTGGATGACACAATGGGTATGTGAATAACACAATTAGTATGTGAATAACTCAAACACAACAGGTATATTAATGACATTTTTTAACCTGTAAACTGTTAGACATAATTTTTAAACATTGTACTGTCATCGTTTGAATTTTGATTCATCCATGTGTCTCATATTGGGGCATGTGAGTAACATTAGAAAAAGGGCATGTGAATGACAAATCACAAGTAATATGTTCTCAAAAAGTCATATCTGAATATTTTTCAGCTTAACTTCGAATAAGAACCTACAAATGTAAGATTAAGGACTATTCATCATCAAAAAAATTTTACATGTACAATTTACTTGCATTCTGTAGGCCATGTTAATGACAAAGATGAAAAACAATGGCCTTGAAAGTTGAGTTTAGCTTGCTTTTTATCAAAACGTAATTGCAGAACAGCAAAATTAATCTTCAGCCGGGAATAACAAAGTTCCATGCTTTATTTTAAGATGTGTTGTCAGATTTTGAAATAAAACAATTCAGAGAAAAATATTTTTTTCTTTTCAGACATGTGGATGACTGATAATCGATGGGGCAAAGTTTAGATTAACTTTTAGAAATATTATTTTCCCATTATTTTGCTTTTTTTGTGATTTACATCTTGCACACATTCACATTTATAATTAAAAAACTCTTGAGAAAAAAAATTACTTATTGTTTTTAAATCTATATTACATCGATTGTGAAAATTGCACCTATGAGATAGGGCATGTGGATGACATTTCAATGTAATATTTTATTTTAAAATGAATAATAATTAATTATTGACTTTGTTGATAATCAGAATTATAGAACAAAAGACGCATAAAAATATTCTCAAACTAGTTTTTTATTAAATTAAAAAAAAAAAAAGATTAATCAGTATGGAACACAAATTTGATCAATTTTTGTGGAATCACCCATATATAGGGTGTCCGCTCCTATCGTGGCCCAATAGCTAATTTCTAAACCGTTAGAGATAAGCATATAGTTAATTTAGGAAAAAATCTCTAAATTACGAAAGGAATTTTGGGTCTAGAAATGTTTTTCAAAAAATCAAATTTTGAAAGAGTTACGAAACTTAAATTTTTATACAGCCCCCCAGTCCTATCAATCATATTTAGTAAAACATTCTTGACACTGTAACGTTTAAAACTTAAACAAAATCACTGTTCTACGACAAAAATTGACCGAGTTATGACGTTTTGAAAAATCAAGATTTTGAAGGATTTCGCATACGGTCCCTTAAAAAATCACTGTTCTACGACAAAAATTGACCGAGTTATGACGTTTTGAAAAATCAAGATTTTGAAGGATTTCGCATTCGGTCCCTTAAGCGATCTCTCAATGACGTCATGAAATAATGCAAAATCTTGATTTTTCAAAACGTCATAACTCGGTCAATTTTTGTGGTAGAAGAGTGATTTTTTTTTAGTTTTAAACGTTGCAGTGTCAAGAATGTTTTACTAAATAAGATTGAAAGGAGTGGGGGGCTGTATAAAAATTTTAATTTCGCAACTCTTTCAAAATTTTATTTTTTGAAAAACATTTCATAGACCCAAAATTCCTTTCGTAATTTAGGGATTTTTTCCTAAATAAACTATATGCTTATCTCTAAAGGTTTAGAAATTAGCTATTGGGCCACGATAGGAGTGGACACCCTGTATAGAAGTATCTTTACAAATGCGTGGCTTAGAATCAAAACCAGTTAATTTCTCAAAATCCAGAGTTGCGAAAACGGAACTACACTTCAAAAATAAACTGTTGTTGTTGCAGTATAATACTGTCAGCGGAAGTTCCAGTTAAAAACTCTAAAATGAACTGGAATAAACTGTAAAATTGCTAGTTTTACAGTTTATTGCTGTGCATTTCACAGTTTTAAACTTGGAACCTCGGCCGCCAGTATTATACTGAAAAAACAACAGCTTGGTCTTTGCAGTGTACGGATCTAAAGGGGTTTTGTTATAAAACACTTACTTTATATTCAGGGCCCGATTAAGATAGCACAAGGCCCTAGGCCAAATACTCTTTTGGCGCCCCTGCAGTCAGGCTTTACAATTTTAGGCATAGGAGAAAACCATTTTAGCCATTGACAACAGCAATTTTATCCATTTTTGGTCCCCTAAATTGTAGGCGGCCCTAAGGCCACGTTCTAGTTGGCTTATTCAGTAATCAGGCCCTGTTTATATTCATTTTTTGTTGAGATCTAGTGATTTTTGATCTATTGCCTTCGAGCCAATTGAATCGCTGAGTGCAAAATAAAAAAACGTCAGTCAAGAACTTCAAATTGTTCAAGAGAGAGAAAAAATTTCTTAATTCTAGCATGGTTTCTACGGTCAACATTCAAATAACAGGCCCTGTATCTTTCGAATTAGTAACCTGATTGACGTGATTTTTGATACAGTCCACGCTCGTTATAACGACCACACGTTATAAAGACTATCCTAATATAACGACCGGTGAGAAAACCCCCAACTGTATCCCAATATACTCTATGTTCTACCTCTTACAGCGACCACTCATTATAAAGACCGTTTTCTGTAGAACGGAGACGGTCGTTATATCGAGCGTCGACTGTATCAACACGCATCTTGCCTCCCACAGCTAGTTTCCGTAAAAAACAAATTTTCGAATTTTTGTGACTGATGTTGTTTTTGCTCTCACCGATTCAATTGGTACATGCAAATTTATTTATTTATTTTTTTTTAATAAAATTATTTTTCATTTAAAAAATGGCTTAAGCGGGTTTTGATTCCAAACGACACTGATGAAACCACTACTTTTCTGACTACTCTAATGAAACCACTACTTTTCTGACTAGTGAGACAAACACGCCCGCCCCACGTTCAAGCCCCACTGGCGCCACAGGGCACCTAGGGGGGCCCTCCAAATAAAAACCGGGCGCGTGGGGCGCTTCTTCTGACGTCAGAGCGGCGATCACCATGGCGACCGGTCCACGCTGCGAAAATCGTCTGCGAGCGGCCGCCCTCAGAGGAGCATGTGTTCTGGTGGGGTGCAGTCGAACGTTTCTCGGTGTGGATTACTCCGACGCGTGCGGCACAGGTGCGTGTTTGCGAACTTCGGTTTGGTGCCGGATGTGAGTGCTCTGTGTTAGGATTTCGTGTTGGGAAAACAAGGATTTGTGTGACAGCGGTTGGATTTTAAACGGAGGATTTTTTTTAATAAAGGTAGGAGCTTTTTTGTTTTATTTCTACACTGTAAAAAATGAATGTTGTTTTTACAGTATATTAGAACTAATTTTATAGTAATAAACTGTACAAATTGCTAATTTTACAGTAGTTAACTGTAAAATTGCTAATTTTACAGTAGTTAACTGTAAAATTGCCAATTTTACAGTAGTTAACTGTAAAATTGCTAAAATTGCTAATTTTACAGTAGTTAACTGTACAAATTGCTAATTTTACAGTAGTTAACTGTAAAATTGCTAATTTTACAGTAGTTAACTGTAAAATTGCTAATTTTACAGTAGTTAACTGTACAAATTGCTAATTTTACAGTAGTTAACTGTAAAATTGCTAATTTTACAGTAGTTAACTCTATAAATTGCTAATTTTACAGTAGTTAACTGTAAAATTGATAAAATTGCTAATTTTACAGTAGTTAACTGTACAAATTGCTAATTTTACAGTAGTTAACT
This sequence comes from Uloborus plumipes, assembly GCA_038373865.1. Classification (NCBI taxonomy): domain Eukaryota; kingdom Metazoa; phylum Arthropoda; class Arachnida; order Araneae; family Uloboridae; genus Uloborus; species Uloborus plumipes. Next base: position 2,632 of record JAXGGA010004254.1, on the reverse strand, counting down.
GTAAAATTGCCAATTTTACAGTAGTTAACTGTAAAATTGCTAATTTTACAGTAGTTAACTGTACAGATTGCTAATTTTACAGTAGTTAACTGTAAAATTGCTAATTTTACAGTACTAAAATTTCTAATTTTACGGTAATAAACTGAAATTGCTAATTCTACAGTTTATTATCGTGCATTTTACAGTTTGAAACTGTAACCTTTGCTGCTAGTATTATAGTGTTGTTTTTACAGTATAATTCAGCTACATTTTACGGCAATAAACTGTAAGTATTCTGACTTTACAGTAAGAAACTGTAAAATTGCTAGTTTTACAGTTTATTACTCTGCATTTTACAGTTTTAAAATGGAACCTCGGCTGGTAGTATTATACTGTAAAAACAATATCTCATTTTTTGTTGTGTAGAATTTATAAATAGAGTGAAAAAATAAACCTGATGCCCCTTTGGATTGTTATGACAACATCTGACGGAAAAATAACAAACTCCGTTACTAAAGTTAGTTGAAATACAAAGTTGTATGTGTATTAGGGCACTTTAGAAATGTATGGAAAAAAATTTAACTTCGTATTTTTGTCCATCTTATCCTCTAATTTTGTGCCACTATGTACTCTGATTATTTGTGCAAAATTTTGGTAAAATACATTTATATTTAGATTTCGTACAGACGCCTTCAAATTTCATGATATTGACAAAAGTACGAACGTAAATAGTCTCTATGGAAAAAACTAGACTTTATATTTTTCTTCGTCTTACCGTCTTATTTCGGGTGCTTTTATAAACACTAAATTATTTGCCCAACATTTTAGTAGGGCAATATGCCTGCAGTTCAAGAATCCAACCATTTTTGAGTAATCAAGATTGCCATCAATACCAGGCACTCAGAGTCTTTCTTATTCTATGCCATTAAATAGGAATCAGATGCAAGTGAAACCATATTCATATTCCAACACTATAAGGATCGAATATACTACAGCTGTCAAGGGCAGTCTTGATTGCTCAGAAATGGTTGGATTCTTGAACTGCAGACATAATGGATCTTGATGGCTAATGTGCGTCTTAGACACAGATGAAGAAAATCAAATGTGAAAATCACGCTGTTGCATCTTCATGGACCCTCAAATTCTTTCTACTATCCTGACTTTGAAAATATTTTCAATGTGCTTATAACTGCTATTATATTGAAAGTAGACCCAAGGAGAAACGTAAAAGAAATGATTTATAACCTCTCAAAACATGAGGTGAAATATACCAACCGTCACTTGTAAATAGCATTTCACATTTTGCAATATTTCTGTATTATATCTTCAGGAGCCGTACAGGTATTGCAATAAAGTGGTAAGAGTGTAAAAAGTCAATTCCATTTTTCATCCAGATCCCATTACTGTCCCATTCTGAAAATTTCACCACATATGCACTATATTAGAAAGTAATATATATATTTTTTCCAGATTTTTAGAAAATATACTTTGTGAAATATTCAAGTTTAAAATATGCTTTCTGTGACCTTGAAATATTATCATCACGAAATCTTGTCAAATTACATATCATATGAAAGCTTGTTTAAGGAGCTTTAATAAGACATATAACAAAAGACTTTAGCTGCATATAAGGTGAGAAAATTAAATCTTTGTATGTTCCAAAATTTCACTTTTTGCCATTTTTTGAGTTTTTTAAGTGGTTCCACACAAAAAACTGACTGCCGAAAAAATGAAAAAAAAAAAAAAAAAAATCAATTTTTGGTATCACTTTATAGATGTATTCAACCCTATAATTTTTTTGAAAATTGGTGATGGTCAAATTTTGAGGCTTGTTGATTTCACATGGATCCTATTATTTTGTTTTTTAAGCTAGGAAAGAAAACTTCCACATCTTCTTTTAAACTTTGGTAAGATTTCTGTTGGTTTCTGTAAGCAACAAAATTGTTCTTATTTTCTCTTTTATCTTATTTTTATATCATACTTTTAAGGAATTACAATTGGATTACAACTAAAATAGAATATTCAGTCTGCGATATCAATTTATTACCAAATGACCTTTAAATTTTATACTATGGGCAAAGTAATGCGGGTATCGCTAGTGTGTAATAAAAATAGAACAAGCGGGCTTTATTGACACAAAAACAATTTTAGACACTGTACTACACCGCAAGGTTTCTTGACAGAAACATCGTGACGTTAGCCTCTGAAAAACGAGCTAGATAAAACGTCACAGCCTACTTGGCGAATTAGAGGAGATCGCTGACTGCTTGTGAACTCTTATTGGCTCCGCCCGTAGTGACGTTCGGTGTCAACTTAAGCTGTTGTCTAGTTTCGTCTTTTCTTCGCCAATAGGCGGCACGATAAGCTTTAAAATGAGGGTTAAATCGTTGAACTTGATAAAGACAGGAGAAAGTTCTAGCATGGTAACAGCAAACAGGCTAGAGAAATAATATATAAGATTTATATTTCGGGAGATACACTGTCCCCATTGTTTATCATTACATCAAGATCTGGGGAGCGCTATTTGCAAAACTGACGCATGGTGGGGGAAATTATGCAATCATATTTATATTTCAGGGGGGTTTTTTGTATAAAGATCCGCAAGATAGGAAGCATTTTAAAGGTGACATCTTATATTTTCTTATTTATCTTA